>WYDI02023008.1:0-80563 GCA_009867235.2 Psittacus erithacus
CCCCTCCTCCCTGGCAGAGCATGAGGCTCAGAATGTCCTTGCTCAGTCTGAACATTCTAAGCAGTAGCTGCAAACATGGGTGTTATCACCGCTGTTCCCAGACCAAAATCAAAAACATAGCACTGCACCAGCTACTAAGAAGGAGAAAAATGACTGCTACTGCTGAACCCAGGACAATATGCTATCCTGGTATCTGTCCATGCTTATGTAGGCACAAGAACTGCACAGTTTTGAAGAACCTTAATTTCAGGAAAGAAAGTGTTAAAGCTACACAGTGTAAATGCAGCAATCTAGCTGTTGTTTAAGCAAGCAATTAAAAATGCCCGAACAGTCAAACTGCTTTCTCCCATACCTTGTTTAAAACATTGGTTTGTTTATTTCCAGTAAAATGATACTTAAATCTTTTCTGAAGAGGATTCAGCATAATCTGTATTGGAAGGATTACTGGTGGTGATGGGGGTAAAGAGTACTTTTCTGGCAGCTGTTTAGGTTTGGTTAACAGTTCATCTCTAAGTTTGACAGTCAAGGATGAATTAAAACGTTTTAATTCTCCCAACATTATCATTTCGATAAAATTGGTTTATAAAAATGAATATTTCTTAGTCCTACCTCATTGCATAATACTGCCTTCAGCCAATCAGTACAATTCCTCAAATATGAGGGATACTCAAAATAAACACAGAAACCCACCACTATCAGTATCAAACACAGAGGCTGTCCAACAGACACGTTTATTCATCCTTGTTAAAGAAGAATAAAAGACTCACAAGACTAATAAATGCAATACATGATTTCTCATTTTCATGTAACTGGTTTAAGAGACCCAGTCTGTGAGATCAAAACTGTTACCAGCTCAGGGTTGTGCAGAATGGCCTTGTATCTTCCCACTCCAGGATAAAAAAAGAAAAGTCACAATCACTCCAGGGAGAACTGCTTGGTTGAGCTTTGCCCATGCTTTACTTAATTCACAAAATAAGGGAACTGAAGGAGCAGCAGTGCCTCCTGATTAACCTCAGAGGCAGACTCCTGGCAGTGCACAAGGAAAACCCTTCTCTAGTCTCCCCTTTTTGCAGCCTCCTTCTGAGACATGCATCTTTAGCTTTCCTTCTTTTCCTTCCAGGATGGGACATATTGAAGTAATTAAGCCTGATTTCAAATAAGGCAAAAAAAAGCATTAATTGTGTAAAATAAAACATACACCACCTTTTTTTTTTTTTTTTTTCATTAACATGGATAGCCTTACTGAAGCATGTAAGGCCTGATCCTCACCAAGCCTGAACTGTCAGCTACCAGATCACTACAGTTGATGACTTGGAGGAACAATGTTGCTACTGCCAGACAGGACAACTTTGGCACCTATCACTTTCTAAACAAAAGAACCCCACATTCCAACATTAATAACAAAGTCACATAATTCAAATTATCTTTTGTTTTTAGGGAGAACAAACTTAAATAATTCTCCTTGAGAACATGCATATCTTGACGTTTATTATCCTTGCCAAAATACACCACAGCTACTTAAAAGGATACGAGGTTTGCAATTTCAGAAGCTGACAAAACAGCATCTCCAGGTTGCTGTACACATCAGGAGCACTGGCTGGGACAGGGAGACCAAACGCCTGAGACTGTGGTGGCCCCACAAACGGCCAGGAAAGCTGGGTTAGTACCTCTTCAAAGTCACTGCAACACAAGATAAGCCCTTTAACACAGACTTACCGCACAAGGCAAAGACAAGGGAGTGACAGTGCACCTCCTACCTTGACAGCTTGTCCTTCAGAATTTTATGCCAGAATTTAACAGTGGATCTCATAAAAGCAAGCAGGTGAGAACAAGATGACTCCTGAAGTTTAATATCCAGTTCTGCCATGAATGCAAGAGTACTGGCTGCCTCTGGAACATTGTTGGTCATCAGGTATTGCTGAATGCTATCACTAGAAAATACAAGAAAATCAAGGTCAAAAATTCATTAAAGGTAACAGAAAATAATCATTTATATGTTGAAAAATGAAGATAAAACTTTCTCAAATCTAAAACATTTTAATGATGGACAAGCTAGTCTCAGAACACACAAGCAGTACTCAGAAACTTCACCTCAGCTCTTCTATTCGTGAAATCCATTTAAGATAGGCCAAGTGTCGTTCAATCTCTTCCACTTGACTAATCAGTACATGGAGCTCTTCCATCCAGGGCTGAGCTTTCTCTAAGTGGCTATTGATTGACTCAGACAGAAGCGTTTCCTCCTCTAGAAGCCGACTCAGAGACTTCTTAGAATCTTCTGCATTCTTCAAGGCATTCTGAATTCTTTTAGGGACTTCTGATGAAACTGTAAGGACCTATATTCACAGAGAAGCATTGTGTCTGACACAGAAACTGCACTATGTACAGTAGTACCATTTCAGATATTAATACGATGCATTAATATAGTTAAATTATTTGACCAGTCATAGACCATATACAGAAGGGCAAGCAGGGAGGGAAGAATGATGCTTACCTGTTCTTCTAACTGCTTTTTATTCTCAGATAGCTTATCAATAAGGTTGTCTAGCTTCCTCAGAGAATCATAGTCATTTCCAACTTCTCTTTCCACAAATTCAGAAACATAGTATGGGATATCACAGTGATCTAGATCTCTAGTGACTTCTTTCTTTCCAACAGCAATGGTTGCCATGTCTTCATTCTCTGCAACACTGATCATACAATTTCTAATTGGTCACCACTAAGTCACCACAAACAACTATTCATCTACTGAGGACATGAACTCCATGAAGAGCTAGGTACTTCAATGTAAACTAAGACTTAAATAAGCCAGTCAAGAAATATCCTGGACAATTTGCTGGCCTAAGTCTTAGCTGAGGTATGATAAAATCTTGCTTACACATCCAACTGGTGATTTATCATACATTAACTACTGAAGAGAAACACGCCTGTTAATTTCTTCCTTCCCCTAAAGTGTACATTTTATTAAAAACAGTACAATATATACACAGTTTCGACATATGCAATATAGAGAAATTAACGAAAAATACTGGAGAAAGGTATTTTTGTAAAATACAAAGGAAGATTACAACATTCTTTTTACCTTTTCATAGTTTAGGATGTTCCAGAGATATCAGCTGATCACTGATGCATTACTAGCGAAGTATCCACTCAGGTTTTAAAACTATTTGTAAAGCAAAAGCATCACTGAAATACACTGTGTGGGTTTTCTTATAAGTAACAGAAAAGGCACATGCTGATCCACAGCTTCGGCAGCATCCAGAGAAAATCAGACCTGAAACTGAGAGTACATGTATTGAGAAATTGAGATCATGTACAGTGAAATAAACACCGAACTATGAGCGCTTGGCTCGTTCAGTTCTCAACTTCCAAAACAGTATTTAAAAATTAAATTTATACACTTGCACTTTATCTGCTACAAACTTTAATTAAGCAAAAACTCCTATTTAACAAACAGTGAAGTGTGAGAAGACAGTACAACTGATGAGCCAAAGCTGGAGAAGCAACAGAGCACCAGGAAGAACAGACTGGGAGACCGAATTAGAAGTGAATAAAGAAAACACAGCAGCAAAAAGCACTGTGATGCTTGCAGCAATGGAAACAACACCGCAGAAGACTGCTGACCCTGCGGTGCTCTTTTCTTACTGGAGGAAAGGGTAGAGATACAGGAGAGAGGGACAGAACACTGAGCATTCTCCAGCCACCTCCCGCTCAAGCACTCAGCCCTACACCCACCTTCGCCAGGGGCCTGTCCTTCCCCAGGAGCTCCGAGAGGCTCCGCGGGCCCGGGCCGGCCCCTGCCGCGCACAGCCCAGGAGGCTCGACCGAGCAGCTCCTTCCCCGCCCGCCGCCAGCGGCTCAGTCAGCGCTTTTGGCCCCTGCTCTGGGCTCCGGCCCCCGGGGCAGCGCTTGCCCTCCCCGGCTGGACACCGCAGCTCGGCGTGCCGCTCCCCGCGGGGCTCGCGCCCGCTGCCGCGATGGCAGCGCCGGTAACGGCCCCGCCAGCCCCGCGCGCTCCCGCCCCCGCCGAGCCAGCGACCCCCGGCAGCAAGGAGGGCGGGTCACGTGAGAGCAGCGCCGCCGGGAGGGGAGGGGGGAGTGACGCAGGGCGCACGCGCGCTGACACTCCCCCCACTAATCCCCGCGTCTCGGCTGCGGCGCCCCGGCAGCGGCGGCTGCGCTCTCCCAGCAGCGCGCATGCGCGGTGGAGCGACAGCCTGAGGCGTCCTGGCCCTCGCGGTGCGGTGGCGGCCGCGCTGTGGAGAGGGCTGGGCCGGGCCGGGCGCGGCTTGGGGTGAGAAGTAGCTGGGTCTGTTCCCGTGCGGAACGCGCGGCCCCGCAGGCTCCGGCGCCTTCGCCGCTTCATGCCGCCCTAGGCACCTCCCCCTCCTGAAGGCCGTCGGGGCAGGCAGCCGAGCAGCGGCGACCGGATGCTGTGGGCACGGCTTCACAAACACGAGTGTTGCTTGGTTTAGGAAGAGATTGAAAATGCAATGTCTTGTTTCAGAACAGTTTTATAATATGTAGGGCTTTTTCCTGCGAGAAGCCCAGCTCATTCCCTGCCAACAACAGACAGCGGAGATGTGTAAAGAAACGAGTTACAGGCGGACAGTTAAGACACTTGTCTTCATTTATTTAAGTACCTGTTCTCTGGTCCAGTAAAATAAAGCTGGAAAATACACGCAAGTATTTTCTCAAGGAAAAGGACTAGTTAAAACAGCTGTACATCCTTACAGCACATACAAAGCCTTGCTAAGAATCCTCTACTGCACCAGTGCAAATGCTGCCAGCAAAACCTCCCGTGATAAAAATGTTCATTGATACGTTAATTTTGTTGTACCTTATCTTCCTAAGCTGCCAGTTAATGTACGTGAAGAGACTGTAAAGTGTGCTGAACTCATGAAAACATTCAGTGTTTGCCAAAAAAAAGGCAAGCTAAACATTCTTCCAAGTCTGGAACTATTAAAAGCCCATTTCTTAAAGATGCACCCATATTACAGCTTAAGCAACTCACTCATTAAAAGCACCAGTCACTAAGATCTATATTATATTACAGCCACCATCTTGCAAATGACTACTGAAGTGAAATGCTAGCACTAATAAAAACTTAAAAAAATACAAATCTCTTACTACCAATCTTAAAAGAGTTGTGCAGAACACATTAATAGGAAAACACTTTTCCGTATGTTAAAATCCCAGTGATCTCTGCAGTTCGCTCAGCGTAACCAGGTGGTATTCAGTTGTGTCTGGTTCTTTATGCTTGTGTCCATTTTCAGGACTTCTCGGATTGCCATGGTAGCGTAAGTGGATGGGGGAAGAGAGAACTCCATCTTCAGCGCCCTAAATTTACCATCTATCATAAGGGGAAAAGAAGAGATAAAGCAGGAGAAAGTTTAGGGCGTAAATAAGCAACGATTATCCTGCCATCTAATGACTGAAATTTTCCACAACCACCCCCCCCAACCCATAACGCAAAACAACCACCACCACACTCCAATTTACAATCCACAGTGGAATTTCATAAAACAACTTATTTAACAACTTCTTTTTAACTCTCTCTCAGCAGGAAGTAGAGTTTTGGGGATTCTTGTCTTTTAAAAGGAAAATAAACCTTTGTTCTTTCCTGACTGAACTCTTGGCCTCTCCACTTTCTCTGAGGAGCAAAGTCAAAAGACCTTGTGACCAGGATTGTATATATATAGAAAACTTCCACTGAATTCTGTTGAGTATTTGACTTGGTTTCTTGTGTTCAGCACAAATAATGCATGCTCTAGCATACAGACAATTTGTGCCTTGATTCCACCTTCATGCATTTCACAAACATTTCCTGATGAGCATTTACTCAGTTTTACAGTTGCCCATCAGAAAATGTCACAGTCAATGCAGACCACTGGAAGAATTGCTTGCACTCCTGAGAAATAAGGGTCCTTATTTAGACGACCAACTTTGGGTATCTTTAATACCACTGCTTACCAGTCTAGTTAAATGAAAGCTCTTCCTTAAAAGAGCTTTCAACATGTAACAGTTCAAAGCAACAGCCAGATCAAACTTCCATTTTGCAAACACCAGCGCAGAAATCAGCTTACCTGTAGGGAGAACTGGTAATGGTTTTCCTTCCAGCTTATCCAAATCTGTAGTAAATAATGGGATTCTGGGGTCATCATAGGCTACAACCTCCCTTTAAAATAGAAATAAGATTTTGCAATTATTAATTATTTTATTACTTCATATAAAATGAGTAATTACTATAACAATATTTTTTATTGCTATTCCAACCTGGTAGTTACAACTGAAATGGAACTGATTTTCTAGTAAGGGTAAGGCAGCGTTTATGCTGCAATAATTGTTTAAAATTGTTTAACTGCAATAAAGCTTTATGTAGAAGCCTTACCTCTGAAAAGGATTATAAAAGAAATTAATAAATTAGTGAGAAGTTTCTTTGCATAACCCATCTGCTTTCCTTCAGGGGCTGTCAGGATTAAAACCAAGTGTAAACATTTGTAGTTTTTGTCTCCCTGTGCATCAGTTATCATCTTTCTGCACATTTCTACTGTCACCTGTTTAAAAGGAATTTATTTGATTGCTGTACAACAACGAGGTTGGATCTCTACAACAATGATTTAGTGAGTTTAATCAACAGACAGGGAATTGATCACCAACTTCCTTATAGAAAGACTACAAAAAAACCACGTTTTGAATATTATGTCATAGTTTCAACATAAATAATAATCTATGAAATGTTCAGGCAAGCCCATGCAAGGAGTGTAATAACTAAATAGATGCCTTGACACTCAAGCACCACAGAACCAGAAGACCAAGGAAGAAATAAGGCTATGGCGCAACTTCAACTGCCTAAAAAACATAAGGGAAAAGCACATATTCTCTTATACGTGCTTTCTCCTCCCTACTGATGCTTCGGTCTACAGGCATCCTGTAGGTCAGCCTAATGGTTCTTGCACTTAAGTCATCCCACAGATAGAATCATTTAGGTCTATGCTGTCAATTCAAGTGTAATTTCCTTTATCCTCCTACTCACCAGTTGACATTCTGAGGTCGAATGATAATCTTTCTGTATGCTCCAGAAAGGGAATAATCTCTAATCTTATGCCTCATGTTGTTGATATCAAGATTGTCAGCTACTAGCATTTCCTTGTAGGCCTCACCAACTGCAAGAAAGGAAAACATTTAATAGGAGAGAGCTTAGCGCCACAGATCAAAACAGCCCATTTTCATGGATCATTCCTTCCTTTATATATAGCAGATTTTGGCATGAATGGGATAAAAAATTACTTATTGCAAATCTTGTTTGCTTCTACACCCTGATCAGTAGAGACAGTAACCAAAAAAGAATCTTTCAAATCAGAATTTCAGCTGAAAACAAAATTTACAAAGTATTTTATTGACATTTCATTGACATACCACATGTTTTCCAATCATCTTCTCAGGCATACAGATCAAAACCGACATGGGCCAGACTGCCCATTGCTCTATCTTTGAAAAAATGGCAGAGTGAAATGAATTAAGAGAGCCCCAGAGTAGTCAGCAGGGACCTTTAACTACACTGCCAACACGAGGAGCAACTCTTGACCAGTCTGGTATCCTTCAGTATGGACGTGTGCATGCGCACCTGGGGAAGACAGGGAGGGCAATGGAAATGCAAGAATACTGCAGCTAAAATGCTGTCTGGTGCCCTTGATTTGCAGTGCAATCACTAGCATTACTTCATGCAGTTGGGAATTTTAAACAGGAAAGCATTAGGCTTCCTGTGGGCAAATCCCAGTATAAATGTATTGAATGTAAAAAAATGCAGCTTTTCTTTCCAACCTTTTAACTCAGTGTTGTTCAGACCCATACCTCCTCACCAACTCACCCTTATCTTCCAAGTGTTTCAGAAATGGGTGACAAATGGGATTGTGGCTCTGGGACTGGCAGAGACTCTAGAGACTTGACCGGTCATTTAAGGACAACCAAGTGTAAGAGTAGTTCAACCCAATATTGAGGAAAATAAACCTATGTATTGGTAGATTGGTTTGGCTAAGCAGGGGACTCATGATCAAGCTCCTATATAAGGACACATACAGTACACGAAACCTAGGGCCAGCTACAAAGAAGAAATACAGAAACATTGTCCCGACACGTACGGATGATGTTAGGAAAATCAAAGATCAGCTGGAGTTGAAATCAGCAACAGACATCAAGAGCAACAGGAGTTAAACTGCAGTATCAGGAATGAAAGAATAAAAGGGAAGAGTTGGCCTGCTGCTCATCAGGGCAGCTGGTCCAGTGACAGACCTAAGGCTGATGTTCTCAGTGCCTCCTCTGCCTCAGTCTTGACCAGCAAGGTCTTCCAGGCCTGTGTTCCAGGAGGCAAGGCTCAGAAAAGAGGGGGACTAGCAGCAGTAGAAGATCATACAGGCTGAGTGGGCTGGCTTGTGTCATGGTAAAGCTTTTCTCTGTCATCTCTGAAAGATCATGGAGATCTGGGGAGGTCCCAGGTGACTGCGGGAAAAGAAGTGTTGCACCCATCTTCAGAAAGGGCAAGAAGGTTGATCTAGGGAATTACGTACTTGTCAGACTCAGTTCAGTCCCTGGGAAAGATAATGGAGCTAATCCTCTCAGAACATGTTTCTGGGCACACAATGAGGATAAAAGTGAGCATGGTTTTACTGAAATGAGGAAAGGAAAAGAAAAACAAAACAACCCACCAATCTTACTGCCTTCTGTAATGAAACTATTACAGCTGTAGATGAAGTGAGAGCCATAACTTTTGCCTACTTTGCCTTTAGCAAGACTGTCAACATGCTCCCACAGGAACTGGATATAAGGATGACAGCATCCTTGTATCCAAGGTTAGAACATTACAGGGGGTGGACTGCTAGACAAGTAAAGAATTGTCTGGCCCATTGTCTCAAAGGATAGTCACTACTGGTTTAGGCACTACCCAGAAGCTCATTGCAAGCAGAGTTCCTCAGGGATTTGGGATGTGTCCTGTTAAATACTTCTATCAGCACACATGGAGGAAGAGCTCGAATTCACCTCAACAAGTTTGTGTATAAAATCAATCTGGGGTGGTGGCAGTTGATCCACTCAAGGGCAGACTGCCATTCTGGGAGACCTCAGGAAGTTTAGCAACAACAAAGTCCTGTACCTGAGAGCAATTAAATCTTTGCAATGGTACAGGCAAGGGGCCAGCTCTGCTGACGGTCACCTCAGACTCCTTGTCAGAGTGCCCTGGAGCAACAAAAGCCAATAGCAACAGCAGCTTTGCCATTAACTACACCAAGAAAAGCAACTACTGCCCTTTATTGGGCACTCATGAGACTGCACTTAGAATGGTGTGTCCAGTACAAAGTAGATACCAATAAACTTGAATGAAGCCAATGGAGGAACACCCCAATGTCCAGGGATTTAGCCCTGTAAGGAGAGTCTGAGAGACTGGTTGTCTTTAGCTTAAAGAAGAGAAGACTTAGAGGAACTTGGAGACTCTGTGCTCCTGAAAGTTTCAAAGCCCCGAGCAAGCTGGCCTGAATACAAGCACTGATCTTACTTTGACCTAAAGCCTGGACCAGAGGGCATTCTGAGGTCCTTTCCAACCAAAATGACTCTGCAACAATATCCCTTAAAAATAACATCATGTTCCATGCAGATTTTTTACAGGTCGCTCAACCGATTCATCAAAAGCAATTTAGACACAGTACACTCTATATACAGGAGATGAAAGAGATGCTCTTTTTAAATTATTATTTTTTTTAATGTTCACACTGGTTAATACTTAATCAAACAGATCTGGTTCTTTTTCCTAACTTCAGGCATCTGCTTGGATTACAAATTCTAGAAGTTTAGTTTGTTTTCTGATTTAAAAATGAAATGCATGCACTTTGTAAATAACATTTCACTGTTCTGTTCCCCTTGTGCTGAAATAAATAATTTTCCCTCTGTAAAAAAATGCATTATTTGGAAAAGCTACTTGCTAAAAAGAAATATGAAACAGATTTATGATACATGAAACAAGTATGCAAACTATTAGTATCACAGTTGGAGAGGGTGGCAGTAGATCAGAGATCTGAAATAGTGTATTATTTTAATGGTGACTAAGGTTGCATAGATCTGACCTTCCTTTTAAGTTAAATATTAAAGTGGACTTACATTTTCTGAGTAAGTAGGTAAGTTAGGAGTCAGACTTACTTTTGTGCTTTGGATAAATAACATCAAATCCAGGCAATGGCATCACTACATCGTGGATAGTGTAGTTATCAACATCTCCTTCTTCGATATGAACAGCTGTGGCTACAGTCAGGACAGAAAAATGAAGTTACCGGCACAGATGCCTGTGACAGGTGACACTGGCTAAATTTAAAATGAACCATGTGACTGAAAGAAGCCCCCTTTGAGAGGGGTAACTACTGTGTTTTATCTCCACTTAACCAACAACATTTCCAAGAAAAGAAGTAACAGTCTTCAAGGCTGTCACAGTCACCAACAATCACAGCCTGGTTTTCAGTGACTTTTAAAGCTGAGTGGAGTAAGGACTGATAGATGAACAGTCCCCTTACCAGGCATCAGGCATACACGAAGGAGAAACACTGTGGATATTCTCACCCCACGGAATAACAGAGCAAATACAAGTGAGGGAAGTTTTAAATAGTGGAGCCTCTGCTTTACATGATACTAATGCAAACAAAATCTTCTGTGGTTAAAACATCTGTAACATCCTTCCATAGTTCTCCATAGCTCAACTACATCTGAGTCCATTCTTGGGAACAATCAGTCCTTCATAGTCTCTCTTCCCTATCCAACTATTTGGAAACACAAGCAAACCAACAGCTCACAGAATTTACTACCTAACTTCAGATTCCTTGCAAAATTTGATAAAAACTACTCAGTGGACTCAGAAATCACTGGAGCAAAATGGGTGAGAGGGAAAGGAAATATGTAAGCAGTGCCACCTGAACAGGTATTCCTAGGAACACCTTGTATTCCTAGGAATTTGAACTACACAGCATCATTGGGTTATTTGTCTGATATTACCTCCTTTAAGTGTGAGATCTCCTGGTACAGCTCTAAGCCCGTATTCTTCTATTCTCTTGCTCACCATATTATTCCACACGTAACTCTGGTAGCTATGAATATACATTAAGCGATTATTTCTTGGTATCTAGAGGTAAAGAAAATATAAAAGTGAAACATTACAAGTATGTATTTTTAGTTTTTTCTTTCAATCAGAACAAAAAAGGCATATTTGAAATGTTACCTTTTTCAGCAACAAGACTTACACAATTTCTGGGTATACAGATGTGACTTGCATTCATTATTTGGAAAATGGGTATGTGGAGAGATAATGCTTTTACACATTTGAAATCTACACAAAACCCTCCTGTGCTTAAATAAATAAAGCTTTTTAATCTTTTTTTTTTTTATTCAGCAGCTCATCAAACACATGGGGCTATTAGGCTATTATAAAGCACTGGATTCCTATTCAACCTCCCGAAATCTGAAGTAGATTTTGCAGATGTGAAAGCACAGTCTTATTCTAATTACGTTCTTCATAAACAAGAAATTATCCCTCGGCTCCTAATGTGCCCAGTAGTTTACTGCTGATGAGGTATTTTCTCCAAAGACTTGATTTTGATTACAGCACTTGAAAATGACAGTGAACCCACCACGTCTATGCCAAGCTCAATCATTAGCATACTTATCAGTTTAATTTATACCTTTAAAGCAACTCTGATACTGAACTTTTTGCACAGTTCTCAGATCTGTATTATACACGGTTATATGCTAAGTCTAACTGTATTGCTTCCAGCATACAGGAGAGACTGTTGCATAAACTGGAAAGCTCATTATGCATGCATTAATTACAGATGTTGTCAGTTACCATGCAGCAATACCTCAAGCAAAAAAGGATAAACATGAAGATTTTAAACTTAACCCTCTACCCCTCAGGCATCTGTGAGTCTATTTCAAGTTCATCATGGTACCATCAAAAGAATGTTTATTCAAGCAAATACCACACAGCACTTTTACACTCACTATGCCAAATGCAGAGATTATGTTCTTCATTCCATACTTTAAGAGTCCACGTAGAAGCTGTCCTTCCACGCACCTTTTTACAGGTAGTTTCTTGAGGGCTGCTGCTGGATCTTTAGTCTTTGCCCATTCTTCTCTGCATTTCACTAAGTATCCTTTTTCAGCTAGAACAAGGACATGAAAATATTTTAACTACACAGCAAAAAAACACCCACCTGACCTCTAGTTAAAACCACTGAAAACTGGAAGTTTCAGTCATGGTAATTACACATATTAACAGAATCACAGAACAGTTGAGGTTGGAAGGCTTCACGTGGAGTCTGAGCAGACGCTGTGTATTCAGATCCCTTTTAACCCCCACTGCAAGAAACTGCACAACAAGGAAAGGGAAGAAAGATGGAGTCAGAAGATTGCTTCTCCACTACTAAACTGGCTGAAGTTTAGCACATGCAGACCTGTCCTCACTAACATCTTTTTCCATTAAAAGACTCAAAATCTAAGTGTGTTTTTCTGAACTTACAATTGTTGGAGTAGGACAAGCAGAAACACTTGATGTGTCATTTTTTAGTCCTTACCTCCTGGTCTTGGTTTTAGTATCAAATCCATTACTTCATTCCAATTGTTCTGTAGAATAGCTCTAAGATTCAAACAGGAAAGTATATTAAGAACGACATATATTTTAAGGAGATTTAGCCAATTTACTCGAAAAAAGAAGTACCAGTGGTTAGATTTATGCAGTATTACAAGTAGTGGTATTATGCAAGACACCTGCTGAAGTAAGTTCTTTCTTGAATCTAAACTTAAAACTGGCATATCCAAGATGCTCGAGAAATGTTCCCCAAAATACATTAGAAGTTATAGAGGGATAAAAATAAAATCTAAAACAAATGAAAAGGGTGGTGGGGAGGGATGAAAACAACACATACCTGCCAATCTGATATGTAGGAACAGCTGTGGTTCCAAATCTTTGCATTCCATAGTAATTAATGAATCCAATTTCCCTGAGAGAGTGCATTGCTTGCGCTATCTGGTCATCAGTTCCTGTTATGTTTCTAGCATTAAAAGAAGTTAGAGACAGATAATTAACAGCTTACACTATTTTGTGATCCCCATAATTCCCATCAACATTATAAAGCACGTATCAAATTCATCAGACTCCTGCCAATAGGACTTTTCTTCTTTTTTTAAACACAAGATGCACTGATATCTTTTAACTATTTAAAGGGGGAAAAAATAAAACCTACCAAAGCTGTCTATGCTAACATATTACCTGAGAACAACAGTGAAATGGTTCCCTTGCAGTTCTCCTAGTTTCAGTGGATGATTCTTGTAACTGAAGTTTCCTAATTTGAAGTTCATCAAACATTTATTCAAATGAGCAAGTCTCTGTGCAGTGATTCTAAAAAGAAACAGACAACAGTAACCAACACATGCTTAGCAGATAGTTAAATGAATACAGAAATGCTGGCATTCCAAGAGAAAACACAGTAAGTCCACCTTCCCCAATTTTTTACTGTTGCCTTTTCAAAGTATTTTAATGAAATATCTAAAAGAACAGATAATTCTTAAGGCTACTCATACAAGAGAACATGTGTACCATGGCAGACACTGTTAGTACTGTCTTTCCTTGTCTATGTTACAGCAAAAAACCCTATGTTGCAATATTGATGTATACAGTACCCCACAAGCTGAACTCTGCTTTATTTGAGTAACTACACCATGAATAAGCTCTAGTTAGCACAGTCATAAACACAAAGTTAAGTAGTTAGCCTCTATGAAAGCTTTGTGCAGATGAGATCCAATCCGTCACTGGTATCTACTATTTTTGTTGCTGGTACTTTTGGAAGCGTTTCCTGTTCTCTGCATCAGAGCTGCTCTTTGACACTTCTGCTAAAATTTATCAACAAGTTTATCAACAAGCTTGTCAACTAGCATGGCCAGCATATGGGGCTGGCAAATGGTAATGTCTCCTCTCCTGCACCATCCTTCTCCATGGCTGTGCAAGAGAGTTGGGTACTATTGAACAGATACCACAAATCAGTACACTCCTCCCCAGTCAACGCTGAAGCTCTGGGACACGACATTAAATGTGATAATTTTAAAAGTAAACAGAACAGCACCTGAGAAGGCTACACCACAAGTCTGGTTACTTGTTACTTGTCATCACCTGGCAAACTTGCCTTGCAGCAACACGAATCTGAGGCTTCCCAAAACTCACAAATTAGTAATTCCTTTTATATGTGCAAACATACGCACATGCAAACCACTTGGAGGAAAAACATGAATAATTAAGTATGGAATGCCCTCCTTTTAACAGGGATTCGATCAGATTTCTGTCATTTCTTGGAATTCCCCACTTGAGGAGCGTGGCTTTCAAAGACTTGTAAATCGTAGTCCAGGCAGAATATTCCAGCTAGCTAAACAGACATTGTAATATATGACTGTGAGGCACCCACCATCGTCAGTTATGGATGTAACATTAATTTCAAGCGTCCAGAAACAATATAATTATCTTGGAAAATGACAAAATAAACTTTTTTCTCTCTTAGTAGGCGACTTATGATAGTAAGTTAAAGCAGGAAAAATTCCTCATCATATTTTGCCCTTTCTGCCTACTCACAGATGAGCCAAGGCAGTGGTTAGTTGTTCAGAGGTCAGTGAGAAAGAAAATAGGACTCCAGCTGGAGGAAGAGGGAAACAAAAGTCAGGAAGAAAATGAGACATAATTTTCACCATGTCATTCTGGTTTTCTGCTGTTGCATGAGAGCCGTGCAGCGTAAGAGCACGCAGGCAATTTCACCCACTGCTTCAGCCAAATACATTTGTCCAGCCTATGACTCAGAGCACCAATGACTGAAACTACTAGCAACCACATGGAGTAAAAAAGATTAGAGCATCTTCATTAATACATGAGCTTTACAACACTGAGACCTGAATCTGCTATGTATTACTCAGACTGTAGCCTGAGTTTTCACGGTGTTTACTGAGATACTCAGGCTCTCACGGTAAAAGTGCAAATACTCCATCATACTTTGACTTACCTGAGAACAGCGATCTCTTGAACTGTTATAGCCCTTTTATCCTTGGTTCCCATGTAGGAAAATATGTTTGGTTTCACTCTTAAAAGCAACAGTAACAGATATTACATACATTAAAATAGAGATCAAACATCATTTTTAGTGTCATTACCTAGAATTATTAATCTTCTATATTAAAAATAGAAATTATCCATGTATTCCCCAGAACTAGCCTACAATTTGACATGTGTGACACCTTCACATCTCATCTTTGAGTAGATAAAACACAGGGTAACTTCTCTGATTTCATTACACATAGACAGATTCACTTTTACAACTGTGCTTTCAGAATATGAGCTCTGAAGTACTTTTTTGTATACATTCACCCATTACCCAAATGCTGAGCTACCATTAATTTCACTAGAAAAACCCCATCTATGTCCATTTCTTCCTTAAACTTCAATAACAGGTCTGTGTGAATACCACACATGCACGTTACTTGAGAATATGAAAAGGTAATTTAAAATATGATGCACTTCTTTCCTTGAGAGGAAAATTTCCTTGCCTTTCCACTTCATAGTTCACAGCCTGCGTTACACAGAAATATTCCCGGTTATTCTGGATATGGGCACCAGGGGGTAGCAAGATTGCCATTACATACATGTTTCTACCCAACTATGCTCCTACCATTCTGTTCTCAAATACAAATACTAGTAGTGTACTGGTTGAGTCTACATTACAAACATCTATTTTTGGACAGGAAGGGGGAAGGGAAAAGGAGGCGAGAAGTGGGAAAGTTCCTCTGTGAGTACATCACTGAACTGACCCAATTTTAAAATAATCCTTCCTCTGAAATTCACTGTGTTCTTGTCACGCCTTTGGCAAATCTTGTTGATGCGCTTGTTGGGATGAAAAGAACTAAGATTGTGTTGCCATGGAGAAATTAATACATGGAACAACAGTTTACGAAGTGTAACTGCTTAGGAACTGATCAGCATATTATCACAACAATATCTGACAGGTTCATAACATACTTGCATATATTCACACACTGGGGAAAAAAATAGCTTTTAATTCAGGATACGCACATCAAGGCTTTGAACTGCCAAGCCTTCCTTAGATCTTCAGCTGTGGGACCTTTTCCCACTGAAGCAACAGAGGACAGTCCTTTAAATTTGGGGGATTATTTTGTTCCATTCTCACCTCTTTCCAAAATGCACAAGTGTCAAATTTAATATTATCAAATAACTTATTTAAAAACACTGGGTACAAACTAGGCAACAGCCAGCACTGTGCTGCTCTT
Organism: Psittacus erithacus; assembly: GCA_009867235.2. Classification (NCBI taxonomy): domain Eukaryota; kingdom Metazoa; phylum Chordata; class Aves; order Psittaciformes; family Psittacidae; genus Psittacus; species Psittacus erithacus. Next base: position 16,345 of record WYDI02023008.1, read on the forward strand.
CCATAATCCTGAAGCACAACATTTACAGCAGGATGAAACATATATAGAAGGAACACTGCATGTTACCCAGGCTGGCAGAAACAACAGCCTTACCTTAAAAATTTGGATAGGACATTAATGGCATCCATGGTATCCTTGTTCTCCTTGTATAGGACAAAGTGGCAGTAGCTTCCCCTAGATTTTGGCCAAGAGTGTTTTCTTGGATCTTTAAAAACAAAAAGTTCAAATTTGTAAAGTGACATTTTTTTATTCAATCAATATATTTGCCATTGCAGCTACATCTAAAAAAACATGCAAGAGTCAATTCCTGCTACTTTCCATCTGCTTTGAAACAAAAAGAAGTTAACTGCCGACAGCAAAAGCTGCAAAAATACCTTCTCCCCTTCCACAGGGCTGTAAACTTCTCTTTAATCGATTCTGTTACCTAGAAAATCTTCATTAAAATTATGACAGTTCCTTTGTCATGAAATTATCTACAAATATACCCTACTCATTTAACTGCCATATTGCCTGATCATACTTTCCCCAAACATTACCATTACACTGACTTTCAGCAGTGAAAGCCGCTCCACATTCTGTCTAGCGCCTTCTACAAGTAATAGATGAGGACCACTGGAGCCCTGTTTGTGGGAAGACTACAGTTATTTTTTATAGTTTAACACAAACCTTCATTTCTGTAGGATTTTTTCTGTGTCATGCAAAAGCACGGGTTGTATCCCTACAAAAGCCTAAAAAAGTATACTCACAAAAAAAATTACTTTATTTCTAAGTCCTACGGGACAGAAAAGTCTGGCACAGTAGAAATATTAACAAATAATTCATGCCAGATACTGTGCCATGTTTAGAGAAGGGGATGAGATAACTTCAACTCCTGCAGACTAACAACTGATGTGCAATTCTGCACAATCATTTGGCGTTTCCTGGAGAGGGAAGAAAACTGTGAATGCATCTGACAAGCTTTTGTTGCACATAAAAGCCTCCAGAGATAAAACTTTTCCTTTACAATCATCTGCTGTTGACGGCATTACTGGGAAGGGGACTGATTCTACACAGGTTTAGCAACCAATTTTGAGGTGACTGTTTATCAATTCTTTATTTTATAGAAACAAAACTAAGGATTTGCTTTGTTTTAAATAAGAAGTCCTCTGGTGTCTCTTGGTAGCCACCAAGCAGACATTCCTGGTGTTGTACAAAAAGGGCTTAGGCTCTTTTACAACAGCAAAACCTAACTTAAAAAGCCAGTCCTATTCTAGTAACAAACCCCAGCGCAGGAAGGAAGCTCTTGAGAAATTTTGCTCATTTCATTCAGTCAGTTTAATAAAGCCCAGATACCCGACACAGACAGTGAACGCTTAACTTGCAGGAAACTTTTGGGTAAAAGGTAATTCCTCTTGCCTTTTTTGAGAAGCTGCCATCCATACACACACTTCTGCAAAAACATTTTGGATGCTACAGTATAAAATACTATGCACATAATTTTTAATCACTTAAAAATTATTGCAACACTTGCCTTGTACCATTAGTTTCTAAGCAAAGCCACCCCCTATGGAGTTGCCTAGGATCTAAACTGAGCAGCATGGCACAAAGCCTATCAAGATACCTCATGCTTCTGATGGACACCCTTCCGAGCCACCACTGCTCTTAAACACAGCCAATGAAACACTGTGTTCAGCTTGAAGAGCAACATCCTCCACAAAGAACTTGGTAATTCGAAAGAAAGAGAGGAAGACAGAGTATGATTCACAAGGAAAGTCTTCTCCAGTTGGAACTGTTCTTTCAGATTTAACTAATCCATCTTGCACATGGTCATTTCAACACCCTTCAAACAGTGAGCCCTAACCTGGGCTAGACTAAAAGGCCTCTGTAGATACTCCTTGACCAAAGAGCTCTTCACGCTCTGGGCCATCACAGCCATGTGCCCATCCACCACACTGCCAGCCATGCTGCAGCTCCAGCCCCGATAGTTAACCATTCCTCACCCCATGCTTCAAAGTACTGAACTGGGTAGGTGGACCAGAGGGACAGACTGCAGTCCTTATTGCTATGTTGCAGAGCCATGTTACATTTTTGACAGTAAAATATTTCCAAGCCCCTTTTCCCAACCTTTTGCTGCAACTCAAGGGCTGGGAGATCTGTTTTAATATCAGGAGTTATCATATATGTTTTAAAACTTGTATAAATACATATAGTGGTGCCTGAAATACAAGGCTGAAGGGCAAAGGCTTGGCTTAATGAAAGCAAGGGGAAATATACCATAGATGTCAAACAATATTGTTAAAACTGATCACTCACATCACTCGTTACTGATGGACTTTCTCTGCACCGAGTGACTACTGCCTATACTGCGCTAGAAAAAAGATGCAGCACAAGCCCAATTCTTAGCTGTTTCAGGGAATTTTAAGTATTACTTAAATGTAGGGGTTTGGGGTTTTTTAAAGAATTAATTGTAACTAGTTTGGCCAGTCTTGTCGCTATTTAGGAGGTCGGCATGGTTGGCATTTCATTTTGTTAGCATGAAATGTCAACATCTCTTACCTGTTGCGGTTCTGACCTCTGTCCCAATGCATAGCATAAAGAGCACAAAAGAGTAGCATTTAATTTTTAGACTGTCGAAGGGGTTTTAGACGTGAACATGCAGGTTTATGGTTATGGGTTTGTTTATGCTTTAGGGAGCATCCAACAGTTAGGTGGTGAATGACAGCAATTTAGACAGTTACGCAATGGAATCGTGCAGAGGCAAACAGTGAACATATGGAAAGCTTCAATCGGAGATGCAACAAACTTCATTTGTGGACAGTGATGGAACAGCAGCTTACTGACAATTTAGTGAGACAGTAGTTTAAGAATTTTGAGTGTAAGCTTACTACATACACCAAGTAGCTTCTAATTTTAAATTTTAGGGAAGTATGTTTGGTAATCTTTTACATCAGCAACAAAGATAATCAGGTATCTCAGCTAATATTTGAATACACTTCTGAAACACTTCTTGCCTGGGGAACCCACTCAGGACTAAGACATGTTAGTGGCTCCATAAACACAAAAGATAAATCTAATCCTGACTAAAAAATCTTGCACTCTTAAAACTACATTCACAAGCATTTACACACACTCACTGAAACTGCACACATCTCCATGCACAGGTATTTGTAGCATCACAACTTAAGAATCCAAGTTTAAATAGATGATGCTTCTCTGCATCACAAGATGGTGCTCCAGAGAATGTTTTAATCCTAGAGACACATCACTAAACTCTTTTCAGCACATTTCAAATAATTCTTTTATACAGTATCTCTTAGATCAGACCGGTCAGCTTAATAACAACCACTTGACTGTAACCATGATAAAAGAATAGAAGGAGCAGAAGGAAAAAGTGGAAGTAAAACTGTTACAGGCCAACAGAGAACAAAACTGGCTGAGGAGGATTTCGTGCTGGTAAGTTACATACTCCATGCATAAAGCATGCAAACATACAAGTTTTCTAAACATGGTTAAACAAGATACATAAACACATTATAATTTTACCAACAAAAGTACGACATTCCCATATTTGTCTAGCATAAGCCTTGAAAAAAAACAAACTAAATTGAATGTGGAGATGGTGTTATTTTCAATTTTAAATTATCTCCTTATCCTTTCTCCATCTCCTCCATCTTTGAAACTATAGGGTTTGGTTTACATACTGTCATTTGTGGTAGGTTGATATGACAGGAATGCTATCACTTTAAACCAAATCAGACTTTAGTATCTTCAGTTAAATGTGCAATATTCTACATGTAAAAAATCCTCTCAACTTATAGCAGCAACAAATTTGCAGTAACATTAAAAGATATAGAACACATGAATTTATCCCCAGTAACCAAAACAGTATTTCATAAGATAAAGGTGGATAACATTTAATTTTGAAAACCCTTCATTACTCTGATTGTTCCAATAGTAACTGCGATTTATAATGAATAAAGACAATTTTCTGCAAATATACGTAACCTTGGAAGCAGAAGCGGCCTTAAAAATCATGGTAATTATATTATGTTTATATAAACCTATAAACCTGAGACAAAAAATAGGCGCTTTTCTCTATTCATGTCATTAAGAATTTTGTCACAGCCCATCAGTGTACTGCACCCATTTCAATTACAACCTCTTGCTTCCACAATCTACTCTTACACATCCAGGTAAGTTCATGAAAGCTAAATTCAAACAAAACCCTACAAAGCCCCTGCTCTGCCTATTCCCACTGAAATAGCAAAAATAGCAAAAGCTTCTAACATGGTTGTATCTGATGAATGATTTGGAAAGAAAAACAAGTAGAAATTTTAATTTGAGACCCTCCTTGTGTTCCTAGTCATTACAGATGCACTGCATCAGTTGCAAAGAGGAAAAGGCAAAGCCAGACTACATTAGGAGGTACACTCCACTTGAAGGAAGTACTTATTAATGATTCTTATTTTGGGCAAAATTTTAGCATTTACTTTACCCAACTACCGTGACACTCAAACTCACTTGCCAATGCTTTCTTCCCAGCAGCGTGATAAGCAATAATGTATTTTTTTCCATCTCGATCTTCTGTTTTAGTCTCCAGTCCAGGAAATAAGGACTTCACAGCCTGATGGATAACTGTTCTTTTTTCTTTGGTGTCTTCAACTACCTGTGTTAACACACACGCATGCAGAAACCAAATAAAGTAATGAAAAATGAGAGGTATTCTCTCAGAGTTGAATTTTGCATGCTTAAAGAAAACTCACCAAATCACAGCAACGCAGTGACTAGGAATACTTTTAAAAGTCTGGCCTGCTTATTAGAATTAGTTTGAAAAATAATAAATAACTCTGCTACAAATCCCTGTCTTGACATTCACAAAAGAAAACTCTCAAGATTTATTCCCCTCTTCTGTGCTTAATAAATTTCTCTCTTCTCATGAAATCCCTGGCAAAATGAAGTTTTTCAGTAAGCGTTAAAGGGAAAAAAAACAAGGCTAGATATGATTATGTAATGTGTGAACGCTTATTTGAGATTACCAAATTTAATCCTAGCAATCTGTGTCCCAAATTTAACTCAACAGTTATTCTTCAAGTATATAGAAGACTTGGATATTTGAAAATACCAAGTTTTAATTTCAATTTGTACCTTCTTATTTTTCTTGCTACTGAAGAGTACATTTATCTTCTTTTCTGTTAGATCACTAAAAACTGACCTTGAAAATAGTCTTTAGTCTTTCATCAGGGTGGATGTTTTATTTAATCCTTCTTGCATAATTATTCTATAAAAAAATACTAGAGAGAAAACTAAAATACTGCAAGGAAAATTTAACACCACAGGAAATAAGATGTGCTTTGAGTTCATGTGTACAGTCCCACTGAAATCAAAATGACAACTCATATGCATGAATTTGAGTATTATCTGTAAAGCTTTACATAATTAAACCCTAAACTGGAAATATTTCAGTATTACCTGCTGCATTATGTTCAAACTGCTCTGATACCTTACATGCACTAGGAAGTAGGTATCTTCCACTCACTCCCCCTCCCATCCTTTGTCCTTCCTCCCCCAGTTTCATATCATTTAATTTTACCTCTATGGCAACACTAGTTTCCTTATTCTTAAAAAGCTGGAGCTCCTCTAAACGCTGCTTGTCTTCATCTGACAAAACTGTAAATGTTTCTTCTGATGGGTCCTAATACATATTGGGAGAGGAAAAAAAAAAGCATCCAATAACCCTCACAGAACAACTGTCAACCTTTTAATGGTTTTGCTTTACCAAATATTAACCTCAAAATTTACCTCATCATCCACTGGAACAGTAAAGTCATCTAAATGGCTCACACGTCCATCTTTGCCTATTTCATGGACAACAAAGTCTGAGTATCTGACAGGAAGAAATAAGTATTAAATTTGTAATAAAATGAAATAAAAATCCCACATCACACAAAGTAATTTCCCAAGAAGCTGTTTGCCAGCAGAATTTGCTCAATTCTGAATTCACACAATTCAGTTCATATAAAAGAAACTCGAACCATGAGAAAGCTGTACCTATTCCCATCCCTCAGAAGGATACCACAAGAACACAGAGAAAGACTGGCCTATTTAAACACAGCAGACTTCTTTGCAGATAACCAAAAACCTGCTCCGAGTCATTTTCTTACTATCTTGCAGAGATCTGTAACATATATCCTCAATCCCAGTTATTACTGACAATTAAGACTCTACTGCATTGCTACAATGTGAACACAAATGCATTAACTCTGTTGCTTCAAATAACCTGCAGAATAAAGTACATTAGCAACTCTTAAGGAAAGCAAGACAAATTCAGCTCTGTTACACACATTCAGTTATAGAGAATATCTTTCAATTTAACAGTACTCTATGCCAGCAACAAAGAATTTGGGAAATTTTAAATCAAGTCACTACGTCCAATAATAACATCTACTAGAGCACAATCTAGGTTGGAACTGCTATATGATTTCTAACGAGCATTTGCCTGTAAAGGAGAAAAAAAAAGGAAGAAAAAATTCTTAGCCTGTGAATGTTGAAGGATGAATAAAACTTCACCACGGGAGTGTTTTGACTGTATCTCCCACAAGGCCTCATTTACCATGTCTCTGTGCAATACCTTGTATTGGTAGAACTCCTTCCTGAGGACTGTTTCAGATCTTCTCTCCTATTATTTGTTGCTGTCTAGACATGCTAGTGACTGGCACCATAAAAATGCCAGGACTAAATTAATGATGCATGTTACAAACTAGGATCAAATTAAAACAGTAAGCCCACAAAGGGTTTTAACACCGGCTACCTTTGGCCACCTCTGGCCACCTTGGTTCAAAACTGGCAGATTTCCCAGAAGGAAGCTCAGCACAGACTGTACCCCCCAGTGAAGGATTATGCCAGTGGCTTAATGCTGCACAGAAAGATTAAATATATACTAAATACGTGCACATCACTTTATTATGTAAAATGATCTAAATATGAAGCCAGTATTTAAAAATGGGGACTTCCACTTGTGCAAAGGATCCTTAACTGCTCTGCTAAGTCAGGGCAACAATGAATCTCACTTCAGTGAGTTTCTGTATTTGCATTTTGTTTTATTCAAAGATGTTATTTAATAAAACCAAAGTAAAATCCCAAATTAAACCTTTCTCTCAGTCTCAGCACCAGGAAAAGAAAGTGATGAACCTCTCATGTGACTGCACATAACCTAGTTGCATCTTGTGAGTCAGAAAGGAAAACAGAGAACAGCTGCTTAACACAAGGTATTAACATACATCAGAAGACAAAGAATTACCTCTCTTTCAAGATTCCAGAAAACCCTTTATGAGAGCTAACAAATTTAGTGATGCCAACATCACGTTCTGTCAGTCCATGCTTCATCATGTCTGCAAAGCTCTCTGGATCTCCATCTTCATCACTGTCCTCTAGTTCCACATCTTCCTGCTCCTCACTTTCCTCATTGGGGATTATTTCATTTTTCATGTCCTCAAGCAGAGATTTGTCAGGTTGTTCTGTTACAGTCTCAGTGCTTTGCCCAGAGTCATTCTCTGCCTTACACTTCTCTGAGATCTTCTGTCTTTTAACTTCATCTGCATTAGCCACACCATCCTCAGAGTGAGGACGTTTCAGGGATACACTATTCATTTCTACAGTTTCCATGTTTAAGGCACAGTGTAGGACAGAAAGTCCTGAGAAGCAAGAAGAATGGCTTATTTCTTGTTTGCTTAAAAGTAATATTAATACATAGTCTCTTCACTCCAACGACTGTGCCCCCTGCAAGAGTTCAGGAAAACCACATAACTTTCTGCATTTTAAACATCAAGATTTTGTACAGCTAGAAACAATATGCACTTGGAAGGAGAGAAGGGAGATGTCAAGGGAATTTAATACCCACCCTAGGCAGCATGCACCCTACAGAAGAGCAGGATTCAGCATTACACTGACCATATACCACCACCATCAACTACTACCACAGCTGCATCTGCACACACAGGCGCTGCTGTCACTAGCAGTTTAGTGCCTAAGACGCTTCTTGTTCCCAAGCTTTCTATTAAATGACTGCTCTTGATTATTCCTTTTTCTATCAAGATTCCATCTTCTAAGGATCAAGAGAGGATGGCTCAATTCCCCCCAAACATGAAATCTCATCTCTTCCTTTTCTATGTTCATCTCTTCTAACACCCACAATCCCACATGGAACTCAAGGTGGCAGCAGTTCAGACCAACAGATAAAGGGATGAGATACCAAAATCATTGAATGACTGGAAATAATGGAACAACAAAGAAGTTAAATGATCTCCAAGAAGAACATGACTACTCACGCTGGTAGAGCAGAGCTCTGATCGTTCCCTGATAGTGTGAGCTGCCACCTTTGTGTCAGCACAGCTAGCACCTTCAGATCTGAAAAACAGAGGAAAACTAATTATTTGAGAAAGTTTTAGGCTAAAAAAGAGAAAGACACTATGACTATATGAATGTGATTGTTATAGAAACTGGCCACCTCTGAAACCAGGTATCAGAACCTGTATGAAAACAGACAGAACTACTCAGACAAATCAATAACAAACACAACTGTAAAGTGTAACCAACCCAGTGACATAACACAACATTGTTATTTAGCAAGCTACAGCACAGAAGTCTGGTTTATTTCTGTGTTTATGAAAAGAGACTGGAGTTCCTATAATTAGGCAACTACAGGACCTTTCTCCCACACCATCCAACCGGCATACTCATGTAGTGGGGATAAAGTGCAGGTTTTGGGGGCTGCATGGGGGGAGCTGCATGGGGGGGACCTGCATGCCCTGTGCTGATCATGGCCGGTTCCAGCTGGGTCCACAATGGACCAAACTCGCCACCTGCCAGAACTCCAACTCATCAGATGAGCCCACCATGTCTCTGCTCTAGCTTGTTTAAGAAAGGGAGAGGCAGCTGGTGGCAGAAAGTACAACAGGAAGCAAAAGAGGAGGCATGTGAAATGCACTAAAAAAGACATGGGAGGAGGCATGGGGAAAAGAACAACTGATGGGGATGCACTCTTGGAAGAAGGATCTCCACAGGGACACCCCTGAAAGGACTGCAGCCTGTCAGATGCCTACACTGGGACAGGGATACCATGGAGAGGCCCACATGGGAACAGAAGAAAAGAAAGAAAAGGAGCAACCCTCCATGCACAAACCCCAACCTCCTGCACTCCTGCTGCCTCACCAATGGGACAGAGTGTAACCCAGAAGACAATCACGGGATAAGAGATGAGGAAACCAGAGAAGTGGAGGTGTCTGCAGTGAAGTTGAGCCTGGGGAAGGGGATCTTCTTGGGAAAGGAGTTTTCCCCAAGTGTTATACTGGTGGTCTGCTTTGTATCTCACTTGCCAAATCAATAATCAGAAATTTATGTTAACTGGCAATAAGTTAAATTCCCAATTTAATTGTAATCAGGACAGTTCTGCCCACAATTAGAAAATCAACATACCCTAAGGCAGAAAGCACAATTTCAGTTTGTTCTCAAATAAAAATGAAAACACATAAAATCCTTTAAAAAGAAAAACACAAAACAACAAAAACCCAAAAACATAGCCAAGAGAAGCAGTTCACCACCATTTCCAGATTCTCCTACTTACCCAAATTTATGGAGCCCGGGTTACAAAGCACTTATGTGGAAAAGGCTTCTAGATGGCTTGTGAATGCCTTCACATGGCGACCAACGCACCCCTCAGCACAGCAAAGTCCTCTAAGACACCTGCAAAGGAGGTAACGAGAGACTTACTTTTCTGACATGAAACTGTGATACTTAGTTCCTGAATGATACAAACTGGTAAAAGGATTCAACGTTGGCCACAAATACTCCAAAGTTGTCAGATACGGTCTATTCTCACAGCAGAGGAATGACTTACACCAAAGCACCACCCTGTGCCAAATGGGCGCCATCACCTGAGAAACTTTCTGCAGGGTAGTTACTCGAAGGAGCAAGCTGAGCTGAGTACGGCGCACACCTTCTCACTTGAGCAGACTGCTAGCGAGAGGGTACTGATTGCTGCTCCACTGTTTCAGTCCTCCCAGCAAACAGGTGTTTCCATAAAACCCAGAATCTGCATAAGCATCAGTTCCACAGCACTTTCAACACAGACCATGTTTTAGCAGAAACGGTATTTGCTACTATAAATAAAGGGCTTGATTCTCCCCAGCAAGAAACGCTGAGTGATTACTTTCGGTGTGGTACCTGTCGAGCAGACACATGGGCAGGTGGGGGCTACGGGGCACTTCGTATTTAAAAGGGTAAATAAAGGAGTAGGAGCACGCCAGCGCTGGGTACGGAGCTGGCTTCTCACGAGACGAGGCAGATCGGATTAAAAGGCAACCGACAGGAGACACGACGGTTCCGCAGCGCCAGAAGGCAACCCCTTCCTGCGGGCGCAAGGAGCGGTTCCTAGCCGAGAGGGCAGCCGCAGCCATGCGCGCAGGGAGCGGAGCGGGCCGGGCCGGAGGAGCGGCGGCAGGTCTAGCGGCCCGGCTCTGCCACTGCCAGCCCTGGCAGTACCGGGGCAGGGCGGGAGCAAGTGAGGGACTGGGCAGGAGAAAACGGCTGCCGCTGCGCGTCGCAGCACCACGCGGCTGCCGCCCGCCCGCTGTGGGAGCCCTGTAGCGGGCCGGGAGAGCCCGGCGCAAGCGGGGCAAAGTTGCCCTGAGGCTGAGCCCCCTCATCCGCCGCCGCCGCCCTAACCCAGCGCCCGGCCCGGGAGCAGGAAACCTGGAGCCTGCCCCGCCGCGGAGGCCGCGGCTCTCGCCCAGCCACCAGCCGCGGAGCGCTGGGCGGCCGCAGCTGCCGGGGGAGGGCGCGTCACGGCCGGCAGGGCAGGCTGGGGGCCGCCACTTACCCGCACGCCAGCACGGGAGGACGGGCCGGGCGCCAGCGCCGCGGGGAGCGAGGCGGCGGCCGGAGCGAGCGCCGCGGGCCCGCCCTGGCTCCGCGTGTGCGGAGGCGGCCTCCTGTCTGCGCCCGCCCCTGGCCAGCCCCATTGCTGCGGCAGCGCGGCCCAGCCCGGCCGGTAGGGAGCGCTCCCGCCCGCGAGCAGCAGCCATTTGCCGGCGGCAGCGCCTCCGTGCCCTGGCAGGTCACGCAGCGCCGCCGCTTTGCGGAATGGGGCTTGCCCGCACCTCCGGAGCGGGGGTAAGGCGGGGAATCACTCCCGGGGCTCAGTGCCCATAGAGGGGCTGCTGTAACAGAGCTGCTCCGGAGAGCGCGGGGGGGGGGACGGCCCCGGCCCCTGCCAGGTGTGAGACGGGTGCGGGAGAGCCGGCGGGCAGGGGGTGGTACCTGTGGAGGACAGCTTTTGCGCACGGTTCCGCCGCTGCCGACCTTGTGATTCCGCCTGTGACAGGGGAAACCGGCTTGAAGAGTCGAGAGAGAGCAGACGAGAATCTACAGAACAGCAACTCTGCAGAAAAAGTTTAATTTTCAAGCTGCAGCCGTAGCCGAAGCAGGAGTCACGTACACGAGACACGGGCCTTCTTGAGCTCTGAGCATTGGAAACAGAGTGTGCTCGTTGAACACTAGCCCCAGGAAACTGATGTGTTCAAGAACCATTTCAAAACCTACACCACAGCTATGCAAATCATAATACCATTTTAGAACTAAGTAAACTCAGGCTGGATCCATACTATGAGTCTTTCTGACCTCGAAATGTCACCCTTCTTTCCATTTTAAGCAGTGGTGCACAGACACATCTTTTCATTAACTACAACATATGGTTTGGCTATACTTCAGACACGTTGTGTTGTATCTGAGCCCTATCCAACCTCAGACTTCTTCTTTGCCAGGCCAGTAACACCACTTCAGTTTCTCATGCTTCCTGTTCTCTAGTTGTATTTTACTCAGAACACTCACACATGATGAAATAACTGCAGTGTGTATATGGGGGCTTATTTTCTTATTCCTTGTACTTACTTTCTTATTTCACTGCAAGAGGGGAGTGCTTTGGTTTAGACTTAAAAAGTCCCAGGTATGTGTGTGTTGCTCTAAGGCCAGCTTATAAACAGCCACATGGAAATGCATGTTGCTGTTAGGAAGGCAGAAACAAAGATTTGTGGCTGTCCTTAGTTCTAAGCAGAGATGGATCCAGAGAGATTTATGCTATTATGTTCTAGGGGATCAAAGCTTTGTCTTTACCACAGATCTTTAGTTCACCCCTTGTCCACCTTCCACACTTGGAATTTAACCTACTGGAAACCAGTGGGGTATCAGGAATGCGTTACATATGTTCCTGTGAACAGGTCAGCAGTGGACTGCAACCAGCAACAGACATTAGCGATTGACGAGTCAGAGTATGGTACTTGTGATGACTGCAGTACACCAAGGAATCCCGAGCTAGGACTGTTACTGTCCAACACCCTGTGGTAGGCTGCCTCAGTGGTAGGAGCAATATGAAAAGAGCTGTGTGTCTTTTGATCATTGCTGTCATCTGACCAGTCACTATAGCTGTGGCATGTAGATGTTGAAAGTCAGATCCTTCACCTCTCCCAAGCAATTGCATTATCTGGCTGGGGGATCCTTCATCAAGAATTCTACCATGCATCAATCCAACTTTCTTTCTCATGTAACTTTTTGCTTCTTTTATCTTGTACAAAAGTTCCCTAAAATACTTATTTTTCCTCCTCCAAATTCTTACATTAAGTGCCTCCCTGTTTACAAAATCCTTGTCAGTAATTAAATAGCTTATATGTTACAATCTCTGCTTGGTATAATTACCCTACTATTAGTTCTCCCTGTTGACTGTGTTTATCTTCATCTACTGCCATCAGCTCTGATAAAATTTGGAGTGTATGAAGTGCCTTGTACAGTGAAGAACCAGAATTATGAAGGACCTGCAGGTGCTACCACAAGGGAAATAGCTATTAAGATCATTATTATGTATTTCTCAGGTTTTCTAATATATTCAGCAAAGTTTATTACTCCTTTCTCAATACCTGTAAGCAATCTCTGACATACTAGAGAACTATGTCTAAGATTCTACAGACAAAATCCTTGAGGCCATCGTTCCTACGGCTCAGGGGCTGGAAGGAGGGAATCTCTAGTTCTGCTTCTGAGATAAAACTGAGCCATTCTGGCACATAGACACCATCAGTACTTAAAAGATGGCTTTGCTCAGTCACCATCTGTTATGGTCTAGCCTTGACATGGTTTCCAGGTGTGGTCTGGCAAAGGGCACGCAGTCATCACCACTTTCTTTCCATTAGTCAAGTGCTCCTTTTACCTGCAGGAGTATAGTGTGAAATAGAGTAAGAATAATTATATGGCTGTAACTTTAGCTTGATTTTTTTCAGTTGGTTAATTTAACAATTTAAAATACTCTATTATAAATGTTCTAATATACCTGTCAGGTGGTATCATTATCATTAAAATATTTGTTTAATCTCAATTAAAATGTGTGTATCAGCACATTCCCATAGAAACCTTATTGAATGCAACCTAAAGGAAGTTTGTTTTGTGAGAAAAATTATGACCAACCGTAGTTATTGCCTGTAATAAGTTTATAATGTCTTCCCGCTCTCAGGATCCCCAGGGGGAGAAATCAGGATAGCACATATTGGCAGATGAAAGCATAATTCTGGCTAGGAAGAGAACACAAGTGAGAAGCATGTTGAGTCAGTCTCCTCCAGAGATGATCCTTGAAAACCCAAAGGTACAAAGTTGAATTGTTCCCACTCAGGAAAAAAAAACTCGTAAAATAGAGCAGCAATAACTGCACTCACACTTCTTCAGTTTTATGCCTCCCAGGGGCACTGACAATCAGGCAGATAAGTTGTAATTTTACACCCCTTTGCACCAGCTGCTCCTAACTGGTCTGATTTTTACCTGTCACTAAAAGCACCACAGAGAATTAATATGAAAGAGCTATTAAAAGCCTGATGTATTTTTCATATGTAGGTTGTTTGCATTTCTAATGCTTATTTTGAAGCTTTGCATGAACCAAAAAGTGGAGGTGATAATTCATTAACATGCAAAATCTGAAAGTACAATATTATGGGAAAAAAGGGGGGGTTTTTTTGAGTTGGAGAACTTAATGCACAAGGTAAGTATGTCAGTGAGAAAGATCTTTGAAGAATGTTGAAAACAATCCAAAAAGTATAATACAGATTTCCACAATAAGGACAAAAAATGGCTTTTATAGAGCTTTAATAGGCCATCACCTTTAAGCTGATTCTTTTTTTTTTAAATTAAAAGCTGCTTATATTTCAATTTCATTTCTCCAAATCCTTGTGTCAAGTAATCTGAAATAGGAGAAAGGTGGAAAAACATCTTATGGACATGCAATGAGAATTTTAGTTAGAAAGGACTAGGGGTATTTTTGACCAAGTTTGTTCCTCTCTAGAAAATTAATGATATGAAGGTTGCTGTAAGCAAATTGTCAGGTACTGTGCTATACAGGGAAATTTTAAATTAAGAATGTATGTGACTGTGGGAGATTAAGTAAAACCTTAACCATAGGATTGGGAGATAACTGTTCTTTTTGTCCCTTTGTTTCGCTGTGAGGAGTTTGACTCAGGGACATTGTAAAGCTTTGCAGCAGTGTAGACAAAACAGGATGTTATCGACCACAGATGAAGGATCTTTGAGTGTCAGCGTTCAATTTCTGCAGACAGTAAAGAGCGAGTGTTACAAGAAACAGGAGTCTGAACTGGGGGAATAATTACATATTTCTGCCCCCAGCCACAATTATCTCAGAAGGTCCTTCACCTCCAGGGGCAGACCTGTGTATTTGTGCCATGGGCATGGGAGAAGAAAGCAGCTGGGCAACGATGCAGAGCCTGAAGTGTGAGCTGGCAACAGGCCTGCTGCTCCTGCTGCTCTCATAAGAGCCGTGGAAGAGGGAGGATGCTGGGTGGGACCACCTTGGCAACAAAGCTGCTGCTGCCTCTCGTGCAGCAGGAAGAGTGGAAGGCTGCAAAGGTGGAGGGAGAAAATAAGCTATCTTGGCAGCTTGTGCAGGGTATATACCTGGCAGCTTGGTAGCAGAGTGTGCTCTGTATATTGTATATACCTGCCTGCCTTGCCTATGGCTGAAGAAATTCAAGGCCAGACTGGATATGCTTCTGAGCAAGCTGATGTAGTTGAAGATGTCCCTGCTTGTTGCAGGTGGTTTGGACTAGACGACCTTTGAAGGTCCCTTTCAACCCAAACTATTCAATGATTCTAAGTTAGAATTGATTTAGAAGGATTTACACAGAGATCAAAGACACAAAAGAATAAGGGAGCCCCTCCTGTTGAGTCATGAGGTTCAGAGGGGACTCCCCTTGCTTCCTAAACCCCTGATGGAGCCTAGGTGCAACTAGGTCCACTCTTGGTCTCAGACTCGGGCAACGGATTATATCAAAAGGGTATATATATAATCAATTAGGATTGCCTAAAGAATCAATGTCCAGGATACCAGCAAAAGGTGACTTGATACGATGTTCTAAAAGCACCAATTCAACTGTACTTGCTATAGGGTATCTAAATCAATTTAGACACATATGAACCCAGATGCAAAGACAGATAGGTAGATAGATGTAAAGTTATACCTGTTAAAAATTCCCCTTGAATTCAGTGAAATAGTCATTTCAAATGTCTCAGCATTTCTCAGTGGGTGAGGGTTGAACCTTGAGGAGTGGAGAGTCTTTGGCTCAGGCCCTGTCATCAGCTTTTGTCAGTGGCCCTTCCAAACTTCACAAACTTGAGTTTGTGAGTGTCCCAGTCAGAGAGAGATGCTGGTCACAGCCTCCTGTGGTCTGTGAGAGCTCAAAGGGCCTCACTTAGGACAACTGTTCATAAGGTCACAAGATGATTTGCTTTAGTCATTAGTAAATTTGTACCTTGGCCACAACCCAAATACGTATTTACTAGAACAGTCAAAAGTTTTGATAACAATGGCACCATTCCACTCAGGCTACAAAGTAGGTGAGGAATATTCTAAGGCTGTTTGGGGATGACTGATTATTCCTGATTTTGCTTCCCACCTTGGCCAGGCAACAGGAGTTCCTGAAAGACTCTCCATTTGCTGCTGAGCCAGCTCCTCATCCCCCTGACACTGTAAATGTTAGGAAATTAATTGTATCCCCTGAAGAATGGGATGGGAACATACGGGGTGACCTTGATGATAGTAAACTAGGGGAAGATGATTCTTTGCTTCCCTCAGATTCCTCTGAATATGTGGCTAGATGCATCATTAAAGCAGAATACATTCTGATTCCAGCTGCCCCTCAGCAACTGGTAAAATTCCTTACAGATACAGGAACACAGATCTCAATATTAACACAACAGGATGCCAAGAAGCTGAGTGTACTACCTGGATGGCAAAGAGTTAAAATCACTGGAGTGAACGGAGCGAGTGTTACCTGCCAAACCACAGTTAATTCATAACTCCCAGGCCTCTACTTGCTGTACATTTACAGAACACAATGAAAATAGTTTGGGTTTCAGTGTTTTCAGTGGTCAAACCTGGCACCTGCTGGATTGCAGCGTGTGGTCCTTTGGTTCAAATGCTCACCCTAACCCTGATAGAAATCGGGAGACTACGGTGTGTGTACTCTGCACAGCACCTGCACTCCCTGATTCAGAGATTACTAATGTACCACATACCCTATTTCTGCTGCAGCATTAAAGGGAATTTCTGAAGTCATAGCTGATTTGGAGAAACCACAGATCATCTCCAGAACCCAATCCCTTTACAACAGGAGGATAAAAAGAAATTTGGGCTGACTTGGGATGGTAAACAATAGACCTTTAACAGAGCCCCACAGGGATATAAACATTCACCCACAATTGCTCATGCTGCACTTGCTGAACATTTAGTCTCACTTCCTCAACATGTGAAACTGTACCAATATATAGATGATATTCTAATCAGGGGACATTCCCCTGAAAAGGTGGGGGAAGCAGAAACAGCAGTGTAGTAAGCACTCCATAAAACATTAAGTTGACATTACACCTGAAAAATGAAAGGGACAAAGCAAAGAAGTAAAATTTTCAGGTACTTGGTGGTTTGCAGGTAGTGCAGTAATCCTATTGGATAACCTAAGTAAATAGCTTCAAAGGTCCCAATCTAGGAAAGAATTACAACAGTTAATAGGAACTCTAGGGTACCAGAGGAAGCATGTACCTGGATTTTCTGTCTTTGCTCACCCACTGTATCACTTTTATGAAAGGCAAAACCATGGAAATAGTACCCAGAACATGAAGAGGCAGTCAAAGCCCTAATACAGGAATTAAAAACATTGGGCTCAGAACACCCTCACAGCCCTATTATAGCCAAAGGAGGTTCTGCTGAATATGGCATTTACTGTAACCTGTTATAAACAGGCCCTGATGGACCAAAGAGACCTTTATTATTCAGCTTGACTGCATTTAAAGAGACAGAGCAGAGATATTCTGAGAGGGACAATGGAATTTTGTCTTTAGTCAGAGCAGTTAAACAATTTGAGCCACTAAGGGGTAACCTGTCTGGAAAAATCCTGCAGAGACTTCTGTTGCTTTCCCTTTCCCAGAATGATACCAGCACACCCCCACTGGAGATGGGGTTAACTACTGGAGAATTGCTTACCCTTCTTGCAAGAGTAGTCATTGCCAGCATGAACTAGATTCAGTTCCATATCAACAAGTTCGACCCACAGGGTCACATCTTTTACTAGTGCTGATCAATATGATAACTATAGTACATTCTACACATAGTCGAAGTCTGAGACTAAGAGCAGACCTAGCCCCCATCAAGGATTTAGAAAGCAAGGGGGTTCACTCTGAACCTCGTAACTCAATGTGAGGGTTTTATCTTACCCTTTTTCATCTTTATTCTCTGTATAAATCATTCTAAATCAATAAATTGATTCTAACTTGATTTTCTTGTATGTTTCATCCATGTAGCAACTAACAGAGTGAACCTTGCCATCGGACTTTATTAAGTTGCATTTTTATATATTCACATTAAAACTACTCTTGTTAATACCTTTGAGGGTGATTCTTTGAGTGGCCCTAAACCATGTCTGTCTCATTCGTGACAGACAATTCCCAATGTTACTGATGAGTAGTATGGAAAAGATATCTGAAAAAGCCCTAAAGCAGTGATAAAATAGAATATTAGTTTTGTATTTCTGCTGCCAGACAGGCAATCCATTAAGTTACTTCACAAGGTTTAACATGTTGAGAGAGGAGTTCTAAATATGATTTTCAGTAACCAGATAACCCCTAATAGAGCTTAAACTCTAATAAAGCTTTTCACCAAAATGAGATCTTAATTAGCCAACACTACATACAGACTCTTCTTTTAAAAAAGCATTTACTTCTGCAGAAAGGCCCCCAAAGCCTGTACTATTCATGCTACCCTGTTTCTGTGGGAACTGTGTGTTGGAGTGGAATAGGGAAAACGGGGGGAGAGAAGGAGAGGTGAAATGGTTTTGGCTGAAGTCCTGTTGGCCAGTTGCAGTTTCAGCTGGGGTAAGCCAGACAAGCAAGTCCTCAAGGCTGAAGTCCAGACAGTTTTCTTTCCTCATGCCTTAAGTTGTGGTGAGGGAGGAGTCTGGTTCAATAGACACCATTCAAAAAGTGGTTGCTTAAGCAATTTATCTGGGGTTTCCCCTGATTTTTATTTATATTAAAGAGGTGATATTTACAGATTTTTTTATGCAACAAGAATTTTAGTCAACAAGTACTGTTATTCAACAGGTACCTGAAGTGGTAAAGCAAGGTCTGCTCAGAAATGAGCCTCCCATTGACAGACATTTCCACTGCACACTTATCTCCTGAAAAGCACCACTGTATCCTTGAAAGCACACTCTCCTCTTCCAGCACTGAAAAGACACCCTTTTATCATTCTGGGGCTTCCAAAATAGACATGTTTTTGATGAATTGCTGTGAAAGGCAGACAGCCTTGACTAATAAACTCAGTCCCTTGTTTTCTGCTCTCTTGTAACTGTTTCACTGCCAGTTATACTGCTTTCTCCTAGAGTAAGACACCTTTCTTAATATCTAAATTAACAAAATAAGATACTGTGATTTTTTTTCTGTTGTTATCAGTCTTTGCCTGCTACCTGTGGATGTGGGTCAGGGTAAAAATTCTGACATGATACAGTTGTGACTGATGGCCTTATTCTGTAGAAGGCTGTCGGAGGGTGTCTGTTTCTACCCATACACAAATAAAAATTACCAGGTTGTCCTTGTGGTCTGAGGCTCCAGGTTGGAAAGCCTAGGCATTTCTTTCAGCATGCATGTGCTGTCACTGAAGACAAATAGAAATGTGCAGCACGTAACATTATGTGCAAAGTTCAGTCCAGAATTCTGAATTACTGCAGGAAAAGAGGAAGGAACAGAAAAGCAGCTTGCAAGAATGGAGATTACGGGGGGAAGGTAACTAAGGAAATAACATTATCCTTTCAAATTTGGGTATAAGTGTGCACAGACACCTGAATTTCAAAATACTTTCTTACATGTAGAAGCTAAAGGGAAGGGCCAAACTCACAGGGACAGTAGCTCTGCATGTTCAGGCCGCTGCGTGGAGCAATGAACACCTACTTCTTGCTCTGCTGCTGCTACAGCTTCTTAGTAAAACATTTACATCTCTTCAAGTCCCTCTAATCTCTATGCATGGGAGTTAGCAGTCAAACATGAAGAGAGTTAACTGGAACAATTCAGAGAGCCCTGCAGCCCTTTCCCTTTGGATGCCTGTGGTCTGTTGCGTTGTGCATGAAAGAAGCAGGAACGGGAAAGAGAAGAAAGCAGAAAAGCAGGTAGCTGGTATGAGGTACCGGTGCTGTCTTCATTCTTTTGTGTATTCATGTTTTCATATACTATAACTTAGTTGCAGTTCAACCTAACTCTACAGGCTTATTTGATTTATAAGTCATTCTTCATTTTAGGAAAGTGTTTCTTTTTTACATTTGGCAGGTGTGATTGCACTCCTTTAGGTTACTCAGGCTTTCACATTGACGTCTAAAGAAATATCTGTTTGTTGAAGTACTTACTGTTGTTCACCCATTTGTAATGAATAGTAAATTCAGGCCACACAAAGACATTACTGATACAGTCAGAACACGCCAAAAACACCATACGTTGAAGCAGCACTCCATTAACCCAAGTTAGGTACTGCAAAAAAGTGATCACATTTGTATCAATATATGCTTTAGGAGACAAATTAGCCTTTTATTCACTGTCATCTATAAAATTCATCAGGCCTAAACCAGAAGGCATTAATCAGCAGCTGTTTGGCTCTACACTCCTCCCTACGTTAGGGTCTGGAACTGCCCTTTAGAAACTGAGAAAGTGTGAAAAGCTCTCTCCAGTGCAGTATGGAATCCCATTTGAAAATCAGGAGAGCCATGTGAAGTAAACAACCTTCACAGAAACATGTAGCACTTCACTGTAGCACTGCAACATCCCACAGAAGCCATACATGGCCATTAATATTGTCTGTGCTCTTTTACTGTCTGCTGGGGAGGTATGATTAAGCAGTGACTAAATCTAAATCAGTCTAAACTTTCTCAAGTCTAGTCTAAACTGCAGGAGTGTTGCACTGCATGATGTATCTTAACCCTGGTTCCTCCAGACTGGAGGTCAGACCAGCACAGTACAGCTGCTTTTTGGCCTCATGCCCAATCCTTATTTCACCCTTCAAACCGAGGTAGGGGAGAAGGTTGGCTGGATTTAATATCATGGAAGGCTGGGAAATAGCTGGGGATTCTGTGTTCTGAATTTCCTATGGACTCAATGACCTACTGGCCAATGAGACTGTGATGTGTTGGTACGTAACAGATTGTAATTTAGGGTCTAAGAGCACAGAAATAGTTCTCAGCTCTGCAGATCCTGTGTAACTACAGTTGCATTAACAAATTTAAGCTAACTTTAACTAGGTAACTTGCATTTATCCAGCAGTGTACCCTGCTGATTTTCTAGGTTACTAATTCATTAATTCAGTAATTTAGTGCAGAGTAACCACAGCCATCAGTAACAGGCTGCTGTAGTACACAGGCTGACCCATTTAAAGCTAAAACAGACCTGCTTATGCAAGTTGCACCTGTATCTTAAAAAAATTGCAGGAAGACATGTTTGATCCTGTGATCCTGACAATAAAAAAGTAAAATTACTAGGCTGAGATGAAAAGCTGAACCATTGCTTCGCAGAGAGAGGAAAAGTTAAGAGTTATACAAGGCCACTGACACCCAAAAATAGGACAGGAGAGGAAAAACACTTTGTCATACTAGGAAATATTCTTGAAGTCCTCTGAGTCCAGTCTTACCTGCAAAGCTAAGGGGATAAATTAAAGGCATGTTTTGCACCTTGGTATCCATCCCACCTATTTTGTAGTGTGAACGTGAATTACAGCATGTGCACTGTGATATCATTCTGGCCTGCACAATTCAATACAGCTTCTATTTCAGTCTTTCTACCTGTTCATTTTCCATTTACTTCCTGAGTATGAGGGACTGTACAGCAGTTAAAGTCCCTGCTTTTACCTGACTTTCTCCATTCCTGTAGAGCTAGTTCATCCAAGCAGGCAAAGAGAGATTCTCTGGGACAGCTGTGTTCCAGAATGTTGTGAGCACAATGTTCTAGTGATCCTCTGGGGTGAGCACAGCAAAGAAGATAATTCTGGATGGCACACTCTTACAATTACTTTTTGTAAGTTTGAGGAGGAATCAAGCAGGGAGTAATTCAATGCTAGAAAAAATAAAATGCACCTACTGGCCCATTCACACTGGGCAGCTTTTGAGGTAGAACAGCTTGTCTCAGATTTTAGATGGGGGCAAAAAGGGCTGTATCATAGGGAATTCCTGCAGCAGAGGTAGTGAAGTGGTAAGCTAGATATAGAGCAGACCTCAAAACCAACCAAATGGACAGAGACCATGGATGTACTCATATAGAAACAGAACTGATGACAGAGCTACCAGGACAGATAGAATTACAGCATCACCACAGTACAATCTATGCAGGTATTAGTGTGGGGACAGCAGATGGCATAGTATGAGTCTTCCTTTGGTCAAGGACAGGAGTTGCATCATCCCCTGTCTCCTTGTCCCCCTTGGGCCCCTTATTCCAATAGGTATGTGCACATATGTTCCAGTATAAATTCCAACTGGTAAAAATTTACCTATGCAATTAACAAGTTAGCCATGGTTTAACTGGTAACTATTTAACTTATTCAAAGCTGGGATAACATGCTTAGTGGGAACCAAGTGCCTGTCATTATATCTTCTGAATTCTGTGAGTGCTATATAGATACTGGCATTAAAGCAGGGTTCTAGGGAGTGTCCCTCGTAAGTCCCACTTCTATTAAGTAAAGAAATAATTTTGTGCTTGCACTGTTTGGTCTCTTGTCACTCTTAGTTCACAGTATGCTTTCCAGCCAAAAAGATAAGAATCAGATTTATTTTTAGCTAGCCTTAGCATCCTAATTCAGTGCCCTTTTATTGTTTAGCTGTATGTTTTTCCTGTTCCTGCTTAATGAGTCTTACAAATGATTGAAATAGGAGAAAATCACAATGACCAGTGAAATTGCTGGAGAGAGAGAACTTCCTGTATCTGTTCTACAGCACAGTAAGCACATCAAATATTAATTTAAGGCTTAGTATGATACTAGTGTGACAGGGGTGATACTTTTTTCCTTTTTTTGCTCTCTTTGAGCAAAATCAGATATATATTGGGTGAAAAGGACCCTGATCCAGCAAAGATTAAAAACCAAAACCAAAACCAAAACCTAACCAGCAGAGATTCACATAGCCTTGGGCATGGGCCTAATGTGCATCTTGAGTCCTACTGAAAAAGGAGCTGGAAAAAGTAGTTGCCAATAATTTAGAGAACAACTGGAAGGTTAGAATACATAAGGTATTTCCCTCCTATCCAGTAAGGTGCAGCCCCCAAATCTTTACCAGGTTGTAGGTGATATACAGGGGATACATATTTCACATCATCAGGTTCTTCAGCTAAGCAATTCTATATTTTAAAGGGTAATAGTCAACCATTAACTCCCAAAATGGAAGGCCACCTGGACAGATGGGTTTCTTTTACCTGAGGACCAGGCTGGCCCTAGAAAAAAGGAGAATAGTTGCCTGAGATGCAGATTTCCATTAGAATCCAGACTATTATTAATTTCACTGCAAATAAGATTTTTGTATATTTTACTTACTTGTAGGGAGATTCTCAGTACTATTTCATATGGTACTTCAGTTTATAACATAATTCTTGATCTTGAACTATGTATTATTTTGGGGAAAGAAAGAGGCAGGGAGCCTTAGTCAAAGTTTTGAACAGGGACGACAAAGATCTATAACTAAGGCAGTACTAGATTAGTTGGTTTGTGGACAAAACCATCAACAACTTCATGTTTCCACATGATTTCAACTACAACTCAAAGGAAGCAACAAAGGAAACAATATTCTCTTCTCCTGGATTGTCAGTGATAAGAGGCATGCTGTGAGTGTATGTGCTGGATTTAGCAGTGTGTTGAGTTCACAGTATCATTTCTTGCTTCCATCACAAAGGAAATGGCACAGTGTATTGTTCTATTGAATGCAAATAGTGCTGAGCATATTGGTAAACAAATAGATTTGGATCTATCCTACAATCAACGAATCAGATCTGCAGTCTATTACCATTTTGCAATTGGTTCTTTCCATCCTGCTTTTTGTGCTGTTTTCTTCATATATGTTCTTACTTTAAGAATAATGCATAAATTAAGACAGAGGAGGAGATTTTACAAAATGGACTTCTATGCCTAATTAGTTTTTGAATGGCATAAAAGCCTTTATTTTCAAAAGAAGATGAGATCACGCATCTAGACAAAGAAGAAATCATTGTCCTGCATTGGATTTCTTCCTCATTAGGAACTGAAATAGCCATAATCCTTTAGTTTTGTGCTTAATCCCTCTCTGTATCAGGGCAGCCCAGCTAGTAAAGTACTGAATACTCTGGAAAGTGGGTAAAAATCCTGACACTTATTGTGTGAATGCATTTTTACAGTGCACTGATTTTAAAGGCCCAGCTTGAGAAATACTGTGATAAAGACACACTCTTTGGTAACAGTATTTACATTCTAAATGTTTATTGTAATATTTTTCAGCTCTGAAGGCACAAGCATGTGAATATTTCCTACCACAGTTGTTCGTGTTACTATAATGAATAGCAGAGTGGGTGTAAAACAGGATGAAATTAAATCCAAAATATCAAGCCCACTGAATTAATTTCTAAGAAACAATGCACAAGGCCAAAGTGCAATGGATTCTCTGTGCTTTGAATGAACATGGCTGACTTTATTATATTTTCACTCATATTGGCTGTTATGCATCTTCTTGTAGGAGCACAGGGAATTTCACGTGCTTAGAGGTGGATAACAAGTCTTTATTCCATTCTTTTAAAGTAACAAGGTTAATTTATGAACGTTCTTTGTGAAGACTAGAAGGAAACACTGTTTGGCTAACAAGCCAAGCCAGTTCTGCTTTTATTTTAACAATTACCTGTAACATTTCCTGCTTTTAAAAAATTAATTTTGCTAGTTTACATGGCATAGATGTGGTACAGACATATCCAGACAGAATGAAATGGAATGGCTAGTTCACATGTTACAAACCAGGCTGGTAATGCCTAAGACTATTGAAGCTGGCTGACATTTCATTTTGTAACATCCAATTAATGTTAACTTTGTATGATTTTAATCATATGAGATGAAATATCCCATGTTGAGTAATGAATTCATTCATACTTTCTAAAGAATGTTGTTTTGATCATATTAAAAGAATCCTCACACACTTGTTGGGAATGCCCCTCTTTAGTTTCTTGTACCCAGTATCTAGTCAAGACTAAGCAAAAGTGTCACTGCTCTGTGCCTCAATGGTAAACAGTAGTATATTGGTAAGTGTAGCTGCTAATGCATGTTGCCTGTGTAGCTGAGCCATCCTTTACCGAATGCTTGCTTCCTATAAACCAGGATACACTCTGCTGTCAAGATGAAGTTCTTGAACTGTACCCAAACAAACCATTTTGGCCAGTGCTTCTTTACTGCCCATTTCCCTAACAGAAGTTTTTTTCAGAAAGCATCCTGATCTGAAAGTTTGTAAAGCAACACTTAGATGCTGCAGGGTAATGGCTGTTAATGTCTCAGAAAGGTGTTGGCGAGGGTGTTGTAGCAATGTCACACTGAAGGATGTGTGAAGAAAGGACATCTGGGGCACTACTGACATAACACAGCATCATCCTACTAGTCAGCTGGTGTCTGATTTTTCTGAAGGCTGTGAAAAGATCTTCTATCAAGTGAAAGTACAGGAGAGGTTGTGGAGAAGAAAGAAATTTTATGCTTCAAGAGAAAATAAGCCAATGCTTCCTCTTAGATTAAGCTTGATTTTACAGTTGGTCTCTTGTTGTTTTCATTGTGACTATTATTTGTGTAGTCCAAGCCAAGAGAAAAGGAAACTGGATAAGCCTTGCGTGTGATTTATAATGGATTCTCATCTCACTGGTTGGCAAGCTCTACCTTCGAGTAGGAAGCTAAAACTTCATAGAAAGAGGCTTTACTATCAAAGATGTGCCTTTGCAATCTCTTTGAAAATCTTCTCAAACTTGGCCAAATTTTGAAACTATAAAACAGCATTTTGCACATGTTGGATAAAGACACGTGAGAATTTAATACTTAAGTCTCAAAATATTCCACAATCACTTAACATATATCTCTCTCACGCATGACCAGACTGCAGAGCTGCCATTCAGAGAGAATGTAGTTGGCATGAGGAATAATAGGCATGAGTCCAAACCACAACTGCATCACTGCTGAACAAGTTTCCCTGCAATTGCTTATGTTGTGTTTTCACTGCTGAAGAACTTTCCCTGTAATTGCTTGTGTTGTGTTTCATCATGAAACTGAGAGCAGCCACTAATCTTTCAGTGATCCTCTCTTCCCTTGCTGACCTTTAATAAGCACGAAGGAAGAAACCATCCAATTTAAATACAGGGGAAAAAAGGGGCAATAGATTGGAACAGGGAGAGGAGGGGGGTTGAGATGAGAATGGAAAGCTGAGTAAAGAGCTGGGAAACAGGAGAAATTTCAAAAATTTAAGACAAAGACCTAGGAAACTGAAGGAATTTTACCTGAATGAGTGTTTGGGAGCCTGCTGGAAGTAATCGGGATAGCTAGAACAAGTCGTTCTGGAAATCTGGGTACTTCAACACCAGATGAAATCTTATCATAAAAATATTGCACAGTGTTTGAATCCGATTTCAGATCTGAGTTAAGTCATGCCAGTTCATGCCCTATTTTAGATAATGTACAATACATATCTGGGTTGATGCAGCTATTTCTGGGCATAGGTAAGTCTTTAATTTCATGTTGAATTAGTGTTAAATTGGCCTGCTTTGTCCTTTATATCTTTCTTCTTTTATCAGTAATCCAAATTAACTTGATAAACAAGAATTCTCTACTGATGTTAACCCTCTGCAGCTGGCATACACTGTGTCATTTTATAGATGAAGAAAATGAGTCAGGTGAGTCATGTAATTTGATTTAGGAGAAGCACAACTGAAAGAGTGAATGAGCCAGGAATCTAAATTTAGGAATTTCTGAACTGTTTTAGCCTGGAAATCTCATGTTTCCTGCTATTTTTTTTCTCATTACACTACTGAGGAAACAAGCCCATTTTTTTCCTTTAACGTGTGCATTGCTCCTGTTAATGTTAACTGACTATACTCAAGCAGTGATGAGCCAACAGCCCTGATATTAAAAGCAAACCCAGCTTATTAGTTACTGTTGCTCAATACTTCCTCTTTGTAAGTTTGTCGTCTGTGTTGCTCAAAACCAAGCTGAGAATTGTCCTCTTTGCTTTGTTTACGTACTAGAGGGAGAAAAAAATCCCACATTGGCAGCCAGAAATTTAAGTGATCAAGAGAAGGACAGACACATTGTTTGTGTGCCTACACAAATGTATCATACTTAAAGAAATGTGGAACGGGGGTGGGAACTGAAGGAACAAGAGACAACCATGAAAGGCGAGAAGATGAGAAGGCTGGACTTGCATATTAATGAGAACTTGCCTTTAATTGGGAATTTCCTTTCACTACATTGTGCTTTTTCCTTTTTCCACCACCCACTGGTTTTGTTTATTTTTTTTCCTTCCTCTGCCTTATGTGTTATTTCTCATTTGTTCCATTCTGTGCAAGAGCAGCATGAAGTTGGCTCATATCCTGACTTCTGAGAAAGTACAGTTCAGAGAGCATGCCACTACACAGTGGGAAAAGCAGTGCTGAAAGGAACTGGTACAGAAACTGGGGCAGAAGCTTCCAACATCCCTCTGCTGAAGCAAGAATTTGGAATTAGTCTTAGAAAGATGACAATTAGTCTCAGAAGGATGACAATATCATGTTTACAGGATAGCTGCTAGGTAACTTTTTATTCTGTACAAATGTGTTCCATTCACATCTGAAAAGCTAACGTCCTCTTGTGTGGGATATTTCAAAGCTCGGTGGAAAGGAAACAAACCTAACATCTGTGGGGTGTCAGGTAACTGTTCCAAACTATATTATAAACAGGTAAAAATATTCCATAATTTGCTATTTTCTCCTTCTCCCCTGTTGTTTGCACCTAAGATCACCCAATTCCGCTGTTGTTCTCCCTTTCTGTGTACGTCACATCACCTAAATCTTATAGTGCCCTTCCCCAGAGTGAGTGAGCTCTGTGGTAATCCTTGTGATAAAACAGACACCTGTTCCCATATTATGTTCAAAGAGAGACATCCAGAAGCAGACACATTCTGACCCAGTCCACTGTGCTTTATGTTGCACACTGATTTTACAAATGCCTTCTTTTGCTATTTATTCTTCTCTCTTGACTCATCATTTATTTTTGAAAAAAGTGAAGTTGCATACAATCAGACATACAGAAATAAAGATAGAGAATTTCACTGAGTGGATTCAAAAGTAATCCAGGGTAGATCCATTCCTAACAGCCTTCTTATTTCTGTAATTTTTTCACTTACTGTTTATAAGTGTCTCTTCAGGAAGAGAGCTGCACTCAAAACAGTCTGAAAAATAAGGTGGGTTTTTTTTGTTATTCTTTTCTGAAATACTTCTACTGATCTTAATTTACTCACCAGTTAGTTAATTGCACATAGTAATCCTCTAACATAGAGTGTCAGTGATTTTTTGCCCTTCTGCATGACCGTCCTCTGAGTGGCTCCTCGGGATGGGGGTGGGGAAGAAAACCCAGGAAGATTACAGTCCCCAAATATGTGTCCATTAGAATTGAAAGAAAGTGACTGTGTAAATACACCCACCTGGTCTCAACATAATTCCTTCTCTGTGCACTAGCAGATTGTTCCCTTGCTGTGATTATGTTGCTGACATTATGCTTGTGAGGGAAATTCCTTCCTGACTTCAGGTCTGGTGAATTTATAATCCAGTTGATGTAAGCAAAGCTCACTGTATTAATCTTAAGACCCAATTGTCCAATCAGTTCTACATATAGACCTCCTGTTGAAGTTAATAGAATTGCACATGAGTAGCTGAAAAGATGATTGGACCCTGAAATGGTTTCTGCTTTACAGTCATAGCTACAAGGTGACTTTAAGCCAGCACTGCCCTGACAAAGGAAAAAGCAGTCTCACCATTTTCTCCATCATCAGCTGATGGTCTCTACTGTTCTTTGTCCAAGCACAAGTATCCATGCAGGAGCACAGCTTAACCAATGAAGTTAAAATTAGCCTGGAAACAAAGGGTAAATATATTTTTTTTTTAATATTCAATTATTATTAGCTTTCAGGCACCTAAACTTTCTTAGCAGAAGGGCTTCAAAATGTCAATACAGTGTTCTGTTGCCTGACCTGTCGCACTGAGTTACCACTAAAAGACTAACCACAACAAGGGAGACAGGTAACATACCAACACTGCATCTTACCCCAGCAGTTTATACTGGAAATGTTTTGGTTTTTTTTTTTTACTGTGTTCTTTTATGATGGAGAATGGGACACAAAATGTTTTGATTCAGAAATACAGCTGTCAGTGCCTCGTGAGAGCTGTAGTTTAGGAGTTTTATGGTGCAATTGTTTTCTGTACATTAGGCTCTCTAGTCAGACAACAAAGTATTATGTATTGTGGTACCTCCATTTGTGTTCTCTAGCTTTATGTATATGTTCCTCTCCCACTCCTAAGCTGAGCTAACCATAACTAGGGATTCCATTTTCTGTCTAATTGAGATCTCAATAATCCAGTTACTTAAGACCAGTGATTACTGCTAGTTCCCTTCACTCTCATAATACCTTGACTACAGCTGCTTTTAGATCTTCATCCTTATAGATTCTTCATCTTGCCATGCAGGGAGGCAGTTCTGCCTCAAAATTTAATGACTGTCCCCTGTTATTTTTCAGTTACTATGCCACTGAATTCCAGTCCTATGTGAAGATAAGCCAGAGAAGCCTCACACTCGTACTGGAGTGTTTGATATGACCTAGATCATCGTATGCACCAGGTGTTGTTATAGACAACACAAAATTTCAGTCATAATGCTGTTAAAAACTGAGCCATGCTGTGCTCAGCACACCTAAGCAGTGACAAGTTTCCAACAGGCCATTACTAGGCCAAATCCGAAGAGTCCGCTTTATCATGGGCAACAAGACTTCGTTGGCAGGAAAAAGACAACTGCCAAGAGTTGTCCATCATGACAATCAAGCAATTTAGAATCAGCATTAAGGAAATCTGATTTCCCTGTATTTGTGTCATGAGGTTAATTGGTTCTGGCATCTAACCCCAGACAGGTCTTCCGACAAGCTAAGGCTGATCTCCCGCCAGCTGCTGCCAGGCAGGCGGACAGCCACCCCTCTCCCCCGTCTCACAGCTCCCAGCACGGCGCAGCCGCAGGGTGACCGCTTTGCTACTCTCACTACGACCCAGCACTTGTCAAAACTAACTCGAGTTGGTCCGACGACCCGGCACAGCCCGCCCCGGCGGCAGCCAATGCGGAGCGGCGGAGAGGGCAGCGGGAACGCGCCCCCCTTGCCTCCCGTCGGCCGGGCGCTGCAGGGGCCGGCTCGGGCCGCGCCTCAGGTGCGCTCCCACCCGCCGCGCGCCGCCACCTGCAGCCGCCCCGCCCCCGCCTTTCCGGCCGCTGCCCCGCCGGCCGGTCCGCGCCTGCGCAGTGCGGCGCCGTGGGGCGGGGCGGGGCGGGGCGGGGCGCGGCGGGGGTGCCGGTGCTGCCGGCCGGTGCCCGGCGCGCGGGCGCGGCTGGTGGCAGCGGGGCTGGGAGCGGGCCCTGGTCAGCCGGGGAACGGCGCCCGTCGAGCAGCGTACGGCGCGGGGCGATGAACTCGCGCAAAGGTACCGCATTGTGCCCGGGCGGCGGGGCGGGAGCGGGGGGGCTGTGTGGTCGCCGTCACCACTCATGTCGGCTCCGGTCTGTTCTCTTCTCCCCGGCAGTGCTGGCGCTGCAGGCCCGCAGGCGGCGGCCCAAGCAGTCCGCGACTGCCGGCAGGAGAGACAAGCACCCGCCGTCCCACAAAAAGTGAGTACAGGGACCCCGGCCCGCCGGGACACCGCCGCTACCTGCCCTTCCCACACGCCTCCCTCGTGCCCCACGTAACCCCCGCTCGGGCGGTCCCGCGGCCCGGCCCCGGTACTTTGGTTTCACTTGGGAGTTCCCCCGCGCCCGCCGAGACAGACGGGGAAGACCAGAGCAGAGCAGCCTCCCTGCCCGCACCGCGCGGGGGCCGGGCCCGCCACGGGGGAGTGTCGCGGCGACCCATCGGGGACCGTTTCCAGCGTTGGCCCCGGCCTCAGCCTCCTTCGGCGGAGCCTCTCCTGTCGCGCCGGTCTCGAGAAGCCTCTGTTTATTGGGGGTGCGCGGTGTCTCGGGCTTCACAGCTCTCAAGTCCCTTTTGAGTCACCCTCCAGTTTTCCCATCTTCGTGGTCTTCTTTCGTTCCTTGTGCTTTCTGTTACGAGCTTTCTCTCTGGCGGCATTGTCCCATCTGTAGTCTGTCCTCTTCTCGTTCTGCCTGACACACCCATCCTGCTCGCTGCCAGCTGCTCGGTGCCGGCAGTTTATTCTCTGTGCCCAGATGTGTCTAGCTCCCAGCAATGCCGATAACTACTTTTTTTTTTGGTTGTTGTCTAAATCTGTGTTGGTCTTGCAGAAACGGACAGAAATCGTGGTCTGTTCCCCGCTCCCTTCCCGCCTCTTCTGCTAACTTTTAATGTTCTTGCCATTTCATCTTCTCTCATTCTCATAGCACCTGTTTCCACTGAGCCATGTAGGAACATTCTCCCATCTCTATAGTGTTCTCACTTTAACTGCTCTTTCGTAGGCTAATGTGACTTTGGACTCCTCCCTATTTTTCTTTTTTCTCCTAGTAGTGTTGTGTGCTTCCCTCCTGAACTCTTACTGTATTTTGTTCAGTGAGACTTTATTGGTGACTCATTAAGTCACCAATAGGCTCTTGTCTTTGCTTTTGTTCTTTGGTGATTGTATCTACCTGCTTTGTTCTGACAGGGAAACATGCATCCTGATGTTCCTCATCCCCCTTTCCTCCTAGTTGGCCAGTCTGTAGAACTGGGAAGTGGTTTATGATGGATAGATGGAGATATATATATATATATGTGATGGGGTAAGGATGTTGCTGTGTGCAATGGCAAATGATTCAAGGGGAAGATCCTCTTCTTTCTGAGTTTTATAGAAAGAAATGCTAATACATCTCGAGGTTTGATTTGTTTGTTGGTATCTTTTTTTAGTTATCATGAATGGGCTTTTTTTTTTTCCTTTGAGATGAGTAAAAATAATGTGAGATGAAATGCTGGTGTAGTGGTTGTCAGGCTTTGACAACTAACTTTTGTTCACATCCTGTTCTGCTACTGTTATTCCCTCCAGCATTGTATGAAAGCTGTGTTATGATGTCAGTTGCATGAATTTGGAGCTATTCCGATGGAAACAAGCCTTTATGTGTAAGATACTTGGTCTGGTTGGAAACATGGGGCCCCTGTTCCCGTAACTCTTCTGGAAAGTCAGTTTGTAACATTACATGGATTTGTTTTACTGCTTTGAAAGCAGAAATAGGTTAAATTTTAGTGTAACTCTAGGTTCAGAACTGTTTTTGCTGCTTTCAGTTAAGACTTAACCACAAGGTTATTAATAAACTCCTGTTCTACTTAGATGATAGTGTTTAAAACACTTCTTAGTAGGGCTGCCTTGGCTTGTCTTGCTGAAAGAGTTTGTCAAAAATTTGCTTTCACAGACACTTAGCAAGCGCAGAAGTGGTACTCTCTTTGTGTTTGCTGAAGAAACTGGCTACTGTTAAGTCAGGGTGCACAGTCAGTAGCTGGACATTTGCCATACTGAGTCGGCATTTCCAGATGCAATGGCCCAATCTGTTCAGTTGCCTCGGGAAACAGTGGTTTTGCTGTGGTAGACAACAGAGCTGTCATTTCTTTTCTGGAATGTGCATTTTCTTTTCTCTTCAAACCACTTTTATGGAGACCTCCTAATCCGTTTTATCCTTCTTTATGAAAGAGAGACCCTGTTCAAGTTTTTTAAGTCTCCTTGTACGTGGCTAAATAGTTTAGGGCCATGAAGTAAAGCCAGCATTAGATATTATTTCAGAAGACAATCTCAGCAGAAGTATCTATTTTGTCCTATTGCTAGCCTCTCTTTAAATTGAACTGCTTCAGGATATACTAGTGTATTAGAGGTATACAGTTTCTCTAATGCACATCAAATGCACAATAGCTGCAAATGAAGATGTCTATTTGAGGGGTGGACCTTCTATACTGTAAGTTCCCTGTAGTGCATTTGTTCACTTTGTGAAAATTGTAACTTAGTTTTGAATCCAAAGCTGGGCTTTTTTTTTATACTGTGGTTCTTAGGAAGACTGTCCTCTGCTGGGTCATAGCTTTATGGAGTAACTTCCATTGTTGCTGGTAACAATGTGCTTTAAAGGAGCTGCAGGATTCCTCTTCTGGAATTGGGTAGGAGAGTTATATTGCATTGTAGCTTACTTGAAGGCTTTTGTTTGAAGAGTATTAAGATGATGACACAAGAAGAAGAAAAGATTACAGTGCTCTTTAACACTGAATAGCTTCTTGTCCGTTATGACCTTAATTGCTGTAGAAGGCTGTGAGCTGGTCCTATAACTGCTCTGCATTGGCCTTTTAAATCAATGATGAGAAGAAGTGGTGGAGGTGAATCCATATAATAGGGTGGAAAAATAAGAAAGCAGAAGTTAAGTGGCTTGTGTTCTGAAGAGAAAGCACTTTGTCTTGCATCAAGACTACGTCTAAAATTGCATGAAATAATAAAATCTACTTGGTGTGACCTTACTTTGAATGCAGCCATCCAGGCTTCTGAAAAAGAATAACATCTCACCAGTTAACAGTTAAATAACAGCACTTGATTTTGGTTATAATAGATGGATTTGTATGTGCTGTGTACATACTGCTTATGTATTTTTTGAGTTGGACAAAAGCTTAATTAGAGTGGTTAATTCGGGTCTTCTGTGAATTATTTCTCCTCAAATGGAGATCTGCATTGACAGAGGTTTTGTATGTAAAAAAAAAATCCTATGTAAAAAAAAAATCCAGGTGATGATGTGTGGATGTATGGAGAGAGGATTGTGTTGAACACTTAAATACAGAAGCATAAATCCAGATATCAAGATCAACTTTTCAAAATTCTGTTTTCTTGTGGAGTAGAGTTTTTCCTTTTGTCTTTAAGCAGTACTTTACTACAGGTGAGAGGCCATGTGGTATTACCTTATAGTGGTGAAAAAGCATATATGGTAGATAATACAGGAAGAGCCAGATTTCCATACTATGCACTTCCAGGTGACTAACTTACTGAACCCATAGATATTGTACAGTTATGAAGGTTTTGGATATGTGACATTACTATGGAATCTTAAATGTCTGAAAAGAATTCAGTGCTTGCTTTGTCAGTGTTTCTCTCCCACAGTGTTTTTCAGCGTCTTTCAGTAAGTCTATGAGGAGAATAGTGCACAGTGTTGCAGTGCGCTATATGAAAGTCCAGCTTTCATTAGCTTCATTTGTTTTTTGCTTGTGGAAGTTTAGCAAGTCCTCCCCACATTTTTTCACTAGCTTTTTTCCAAGGGGGAGAGCATGAGGGTGGAAGTGTGCGTATGTGGAATGGACTTTTTGACCACCTTGGGTGTGATGCCACAGCATATGGATATCCTAGAGTGACTGTACATCTTAGGGTGAAT
The DNA here is from genome assembly GCA_009867235.2 of Psittacus erithacus. Classification (NCBI taxonomy): domain Eukaryota; kingdom Metazoa; phylum Chordata; class Aves; order Psittaciformes; family Psittacidae; genus Psittacus; species Psittacus erithacus. Next base: position 50,519 of record WYDI02023008.1, read on the forward strand.
TGGCTTGGGAAGTCCACTCAGTGTTGTTAGGAGTATTTACTCAAAACGTGATGTTGATGTGAATTGCTGCTCTTGCCTTCTTTCTTAATAGCCTTTTGTCTTCTTGCTAAGAATACTTTAATCGGAGCTTTATCTTCCAGTTTCTGTCAAATTTTAGTGTTTCATTAATCTACCTATACTTCAGGGCTGATTTTAGTCGTATTGATATAATACTAGTAGGTATTTTGTAAAGTAGTAAATAATCGCATATATTGAGATTGCAGGAATGTAAAGAAGGTGTTACAACGTGTTTGCTCTTGAATGTCCGAGTCAGTCAATATTCACTTTTGTAATGTGATAATAAAACACATATCTAAGACTGTGGGATGTATTTGAATCTAGAGTAAATTTCAGTGTAAAGTAGGATGTTTATTACTGTATTCACCTTTCTGTTCTGAGCTCTGTGTCATGTAGTAAGAAAACATCCTGCAGCTCTATTAAACTTAATTTCAGAAAAGAGAATGGCTCCAGCATTTCTGATATTCTGTAGAGGTCTACTTGCAGATTTGTATAATGAAAATAGTTACTGTAATGTAGGTGTCAGAGCATCTGTTATCAAAGAATTATGTGATCATACAAATTTGCCAAGGTTCATGCCTTTTTCATAGAACGGAAGTTGGAAGTGTCCTTGAAAGATCATGCGGCTCAATCTTTTGGGGGAAGGGGAACCTGGATGCGATTGTCCAGCCTCATCTTGAAAATCTCCAGGGATTGATTGTTCTCACTGTGAAATTCTTTATTATATCAAGATGAAACCTCCCAGTGCAACTTACACCTGTTGCCCTTGTCCTTTCTGTGTGGCTCCTTGTGAAAAGAGAAACTAATCCTCTTTGTAGCCACCTTTTTAGTATTGGAGGACTGTGAGGTCCTCCCTGAGCCTTTTCTTCTCCAGGGAGAAGCAGCTTAACTCCTTCAGTCTTTCCTCAGAGGGTTCTCCAGCCCTTTGATCATCTTCATGGCCCCCCTTTGGACCTTCTCTGGTTTGTATTTTTTTGGTTGTGGGGACCAGAACTGGACATGGTACTTCATGTATGACCTGAGAAGTGCTGACTACAGTGGGATCATTGCATCTCAACCTCTGTTAGTAAGGTCTCTGTGGATGTAGCCAGGATTGGCTTTGCCTTCATTGCTGCAGTGTAGTGCTGACTCGTGTTCAGCTTTGTTGTCCACTAGGATGCCCAGGTCCCTGTCAGCAGGGCTGATCTGTAGCCACACACATCCTAGCTTGCACCAGGCTTCTGGGTTATGTCAGATTTTGAACACGCAATGAATAGAGATGCCATCCTGGGACCTGAATTTCATTTGTAATAATTTTATTTGGTGAAATAACATTGGTTTTAGTATAACGGTCATTTTATTAAGGAAGATAAACTGGTTTGTCAGGGTTATGTAAAGCAGGAGTGCCTTTGTGGGGGAGGGAAAATAACTACATTTCGTGTTTGAGATCATAGTGAGATGAGCTGTTGGGGTGTAATAGTTTATGAAGATCAGGCCACTTGTTCTGCAGTGCATTTTTATTTTTTTAACTCTTATTTAATGTAATTACGGAGTAGGATGGTAATAAACTTTGTGGATGGGATTTCAAAATAAAAGCATCTATGTCTTCCCTTTGTTTGCAAGATGATGACAGACTGTAGAAGCTATCAACTTTTTTTAATTGCAATTTGACATTCTGTAACTGAATAAATAAAAATGCCAGGTTGTACAACAACTATAATTTGGTTTGATAAAGACTGACCAAATCAAATTAATTTTTGTTTTGGATAACTTCACTAGATTCCTACACATTAACATGAAGAAAAGAATTCCTTTATTACTTGGCTTCTTGATGGTGTTCGAAATACCTTTGTGATTATTTCAGTGGCTTAGTGTCTGTGAAAAAAAGATTGGAAGGCATTCATGCAGTCCTTCCTGATGGCCATAGATTATCCAGACATAGGGCAAAAGTCAAACCTGGAGAGAAGCCTGTTCTTGTCATGGCTATGCTAAATATTCACCTTTTTGGTTGCTGCCTTGCAGCATGAATCTTCTCAGAGTTTGTGGTCAGTCCCAAACATTTTCTGGAGTAGTAAGAGCGATAGAAGTGAATGTGTCTAGCTGAGTGTGGTGGTTTAAGCCCAGTTGGTGACTCGGCCAAGCGGATGCTCACTCACTCCTCCACCCCCTTCCTCCTCCCCCCCTCCCGGAGGGATGGTTAGGAGAATTGAAAGAATGTAACTCCCACAGGTTGAGATAAGTACAGTTCGGTAACCAAGGTATAACTCAAACCACTGCTGCTGCCACCAATAATAATGATAATTAGATGTTCCAGTAAGAATTTAAGATGTGGGACAATAAAAACATTAAATCAGAACATTGTATTATATTAAAGTCTCTCTCGATTTATTCGTTTAGAGGAGAACTGCTGATCCTGTTGAGAAACAGGCACAAGACATTTATTGATTTACTCCTAAAAGACAGGATTTTGTATTTGAAGTCTTATTTTTGTTTTAAATCCTGTTCATGTTTTTTTGAGATTGTGATCTTTAAGGATTGTCATCTTTTCACCAAGAAAGCTAGTGGCAAAGGTGAACAATTACTGCATTAACTAGTGAACTGGCAGTAATGGAAACTGCCTGTGCTTCTTGTAGGCATACTTGTACTTTGAGTGGTTTCACTGATTGCTGATCTGTTTGTCTTCCTAGTGTCTGTAATAAAAGAGTAAATCTATACTGAAAACAGTTTTCATTTTGTCTCTGCTTGTGATTGCATAAGACAATGAGCTTTTGATAGTAAGCCTCATCTAGCTTCCTCTTCCTGTTTTCTTATGTGAAAATGCTACTAGATCTGCTACTATGCACACAAATACCTATATACATAATTGTGTATAAATGTGTGTGTAAATAAGTTAAATATTTTAATCCTTGTATGAAGGAAGCCTAGGTCTAGGTATGGATAAGGAAGGCCAAAAAGTAGTGTACAGAAAACTAGAGAAGTGTTTCAGTGCTTCAAGTGTGTTTGTTATGCTTAGACAAAATAATAATTTTGTATTGTGACAACTAAGTTGTTTTTCTTAAAAGTAGATACTATGAGGTAGTTGCTGTGCCCTTGGGTATTTGCTGATTGGATTTTTTTCACCAGTCAAAGGCTACAGGTATGCTTCTGGGGCTTCCTTTATAAGAATGACCATGATCTCTGACAGTCTGTGGTGTTCTTGGAGCTGTTCCTCAGTTGTAATGTGTGTGAGGTTGTTGGTGGGTCTGGTGATGCAGGGATATTTTTTTTTTTTTTTGCCTTTTCCCCTTTTACTTTGTTCTTGGCATAGTTTAGTGAAGAATGTCAGAGAAGCTAATGCTTAATTTTTAAGCTTTTGAAGAGGAGAACTAGGAAAGATTTGCAAGGATAGCATCCAAAGTTAACAAGTGTTTAATGAAAGCAAATAAGGTGACCTCAGTTCTCTACAGAGGAAAGGGATAGGACTGTTAAAAATTAAACCACAACTATATAACAGTTGTATTCATAATCCTTCAGTTTTCCTACTGATTACTCCTGTTGTAACAGTTGTTGCAGAGCTCTTAACTTGGTAATTTGGCCTGTATTTTAATAATCAATAACTAATTATGTACTAATTGCCTATGGGGAATTTGGGATGGGCCCCATTTTGCTAGGCTGTTTTTAAAGAAAAGATTTAAAAAAGCTTTTATTAGTATTTAAATAGACATAAATTGTCTATCTGTTTCTACAATTCCCAGTATTCTTGTCTTTAAAATACTGTTGGTCTCAGCTTTCATATATGTGAACTGATAACCCTTGCTTTTTGTTTTTCCTAGTGAGCTAACAGTTATAGTACATTGGACGAGGGATGGTTTTACTTAAAAGTTGGCAGAGCTTTGGTAGCAGTTTTCCTTCTATACCACCCTTTCTACCCAGGCAATACAGCTTTTAGGATGAGCTCTGCTTTTGGGACCTATTGTGTTGGAATGGATTTCTGACAATGCACAGAAGGTATGTGGAGAAATATCTGGAAAGATAAGCATAGTGTAATAAAGCACATTACAGAGCAGATTGCAGCAGTCTGTATCTGAACCTAAGATAACCATAGGCATAACTTTTATGTATTTAACAGAAGGCATTATGAACAAGCCTTTTGGCTGAAAAACATGGTCTAAGTTTCAAAGTGAACCTCTGTAAAGGTAGTAACTTTTTATTTGTTACATGTGTACTGTTATTAATTTAGCCTACATGTTTGGAAATCCTATGATTGAAACAGTGTATATATCTGAATACTGCATAGTCTGGTTTTGTCCAGCAAAGCAGCTGGCAGACCTTGACTTTTATATCAAGGTCCTGCATAATGAAGTAATGTTCTGCTAGGGAGAGTGTTCAAGTGTTTCGCTGAAGAAATCTTGCTCTGAGTGTTAATGCTAAAGTAATCTTATCTTGAACTTGTTTGTTAAAGGCAAACCAGAGAATAGACCCTGGTGAAATAATGCTTCTAGACAGTATTAATGCCTTACTGTTTTTTCCCTCAAGTGAAGTTAGTCGATTAAAAATCAATACCTTGAATGTAGGAGATTAAAAGAATCAAGGGCTTCAGTTGCCTTGAGCTATTGTCAATGCTTAGTTTGCAGTTTTCTAAAACAGGAGAATTCCATGGTTAGAGGTCAATTACATTTTCCTATCCCTGAGGAAAAAAAAATGGATATCTCTGTTGTTCTTGTTGCAGAAATAAAGGTCAGAGCTGTCTAGGTACAATATCTGTATCTTAAATTCTGATATTAGAAACAACTTTTTACTAATATTCAAGCTGTACTAAAATTAGTGCTCTTGTATTCATGGTTCTAAAGAAAATTCTCTTGTGACATCTCCTTTTTCCTTTGCATTGATCAGTTTCTTCTAGTTCTCCCTCTCACCCCAGTAATTTCTCTGTTTAATAGTTGTGCTTGTGTCCCACTCACTGCCCTCCTGCTGTTGTTCACCTGTATGTGTCATCATTCCTTCTTCATAGAGTGAGACACATATGTTTGTATAAGATCATTATAGAAGAGGTTCTTAGGTAGCTGCACGGAGCCTGGAATGGGGTGTGATGAAGTGCTGTTTCTGTGACTGGTTGCCTGAAAAATTGCTGCAAGGGGAAAAAATACATGATTAAGCTGTATCTTAGGAGGTACAGCTGGTGGAGCAGGATGACTCCTTCCTCTTCCAGAGTGCTTAGGAAAGAAATGACCCTGAATTCTTTTCCAGGGCCTTTGGAAGGTTGAGCTTTGGCTGTGATTTGTCCTGCTGAGCTGTGGGCAGTTAAGTGAGCTGGACCTGCGCTGTTGTGCTGTGTGGGACTGCAGAAGTGTGCTAAGGCAACTGGTTTTACTTATACCTGCCAAAATCTGAATACCCAGTGATCACTGATCACCTTTGGTGAGGATCAGTTGGGCAGTTTGAGTTTATGTATCCTGTGGAAATAAAACAGTAGAACACTGAATTCTAGAAAATAATAAGGCATAAGTTATTAAAAACCAAGTGGGAAGTCATTAAAAGAATGCTAGTCAAGTGCAGCTAAGGCTGTAGTTAAGTAAGGTACCTAACAAGACAACATTGCTTAAACCAGATTTTGCAAAGGGCTATTTTAATGTTAGAAAGCTAATTATAAAATGTTTTAAAACAAACTATGCTTCTATATAAATTTTAATATATTTGTGCTTATCTTACGTGAGTCACATCTTAACATCTCAGAAGAGACGATACAGAACTAGAAGATACTCAAAGAAGGAGGGAGTAAAGGTGATTGAGGATACTGGACAACTTCACTTATGACTAGTACTTTTTAGATATGTAAAGGTAGTTAAGGAGCATTTTGACATGTCTGAAAAATCATTACTGGTATAGAAAGCGAAGAATGATTAACTCGCTGTTTTTTCATTGCAAAACAGTGGTATCCAAAGAATGACTTTGATGTAAAAAACCAAGACACTTCTTTTTATACAGTAGAAGTAGCAGAATGTGGCTTTGCAATATGTTGTAAAGGCCAAATTATAGATGGGCTTAAGAAGTATGAGTGGACACTAGAACCACTGGTAGTTCTTAAGTAAACTACTGCAATTTGGCTTTTCAAGTCAGTGTTTGCTGAAGCTGTAAGTTTGCCCTAATATAGAGTGATCCACTTGTATAGTCATCTCTAAACACGTTTCTGGAACTGAGTGCAATAATACTGATGTAGGTATGTATTTGATTTAAATTACTGTGGCAGCTGTTAGATTTTTAAGGCCACCCTAGTAGATCACTTGCAACGTCTGATAGTATGCGTAAGCCTGACAGTATTTGTGAGCCTAGATCCAGACAGGGCTTGGGTGATTCAGCTTGTGGCGCTCCTGTACCTGGCTCAGGATGGAGCTCTGAAACTGGAGTTAGCTACTAAATCTGAGTGAATCAGTAGAGGTGTGTGTTTGAGAGGAGCTTTTATAAACCCAAGTGCAATAAGGTAATGGAGGAGGGGTGGGGAAACATGCCAAGGAGAGCAGAATGCTGAAGGAGTGGGTGTGTCTGAAATGCTGTTTTTCCGGTAGATGCTGATGCCATCTACAGGTCTGAATTTGATGCCAAAATGAGCCTGGGATTTGAAGTCATCAGTCTAAGAAATTGAGTTATTTCCTCTGTTGTTGTGAACAGCTAACTTTGTTTAAAAGTTTCAGTTGCGTGCTTATGTAGTAGCTCAATAATTCACTCACCTCTGAAATAAGAGTTAGATGCTTGAGGAATTTCAAGCTTATTATTTCAACCTGCCGTTTGCAAGTGCCAGTCATGGGAGTATAGGTCATGATAGGCTTTGGTGTGTAAGGGATGGCCAGTAACTTTATATCTCTTCTGTGGAATAGTCAAGACCAGCAGACTGATGGAGTTGAATGACAAGTGATTAAAAGGGAAGTGTTGTTACCAAGTTTCACTAGTGCACAGGTATCAGCATCCTGGTTGACTGGAGCCAAGTAACTCTGAGTTACAAAACAAACACGTGGTAATGTGGTAATTTGGTCAGAATGAGGCTGTTTGGGTGATTAAATGGTTTTGTTTTTTAACACAGCAGTCACAATTCAGCGTTTTTATGAAAGACAGAGCCCTGAGGAGATCAAAGACTTAAACTTCCTTTCAAGTTCCCTTTTCTTGTGTGTCAAGGCACAGTATGACAGGTCCCTGTTGCCAGAATCTGTTCCCAGGTAAATATTTTAACATTTCAGCAGTGTCAGAGAAACTTAGGAAAGACCAGGAGCTTCACAGTACTATTATGAGTTCTAGCTCAAAAGAACAGGAATCCTTTTTACAGATAATAGGATCTGAAAAGGAAAAAAAAAACCACCTTTTTTTTTTTTTTTCTTTAAGGTAGTCTGTTGCTTGGGTTCACCTGCTTTGTGTATGTCAGTATACATGCTTTATATACAACAATATATTAGTAACTCGGTTTTCCAGCACATGTTGTTGTCCAAGACCATGATACTGGTCCTAGGCATTTAATCGAATTCTATTCAAATGCTATTAGAACATTGCTTCTCTGTTTTTAATGTCAATTAAAGATTTTAATACTTTTTTTCTCCTAGAAATATTTGCTGTATAGCAACTTGTAAGTCTTCGATTGTGTCAGCAGTGTTGAGGTGATGCACAGCAGTTCTGGTGGTTGCTTCCAGCACTGTGCATTTTATAGAGTCACTCCTTAATCAGGGACAGGCAGTCCTGGGAACAGGGAGCTCTGATGAGCTCTTATTGCTGTTGTGGGCAGACATAATCTGGGCACACCAGCCAGTCCAAGGTGCTTGAGAGGCTGCATGTGAGAAAACAATGTGTGAATCTCAAGTTGACTGTAAATGTGAGATAGAGCTATAAAGAATTAGGCTGAGGCTACCACTACATTTTAGATCACCAGATACCTGCTAGATAACTACTTTGGTCTTTAGTATGAATCAGTTACTTCAAAGTATTGCATTCTCACTGCTAATCCAAATTGTTTGGTAAATCCAGCATCTAGAAACTAGGTTAAAACTATTTATTCAGTAGACAAAACCTGGTTTTCACCAGTTGTCCAAAACAAGTATTCAAAATTGATTAGTTTACCTAAAAATGTTGCAACAAAGCTCTCAAACTTTCTACATATTCTGTAGGAAACATGTGTAGAAAATGAAATTATTTCTGCTGTTCTGATTATTGAGAACTGTACTCTCTAATGTTTATTTCTAAAGTCAGAAAAATTAGTTTTGTGTAACAAAAAGATTTGCATTGGGAATGAAGATGTTATTCTTTTAAAGTGCTCATTTTGATCTAATTTTATGTTTCCAAAATAACTCTTGCTAGCTTCTGTCTCACAGGGTGCTATATCTTGTCCTAATTGTAGCCTTACAAAAACTCGAGATGAAGTGTAAGTAGACCAATGTATTTGCAATGCTCTGCTGTCTCTTTTCCCACTTAAAAACATTCAATCACCATTTTAGATAATTATGTCAAGCAGTAAAGTCACCTTAAAAATGAAACTATGAAAAAGGTAAAAGAAAGCCCTTTCATGTTTGTTTTAACACTGAAGAGTTATGTGGCAGCAAAAAATTATCTTTCCAATTTATTTGTGAGATTCACAGATAGCTAAAAATCAGTTTGTGGTATCTTCAAGAAGTGGTGAAGGAAACCTCACTTTATCTTTCTGGAGGACATACTTTTAAGCATAAGAGTGTGACTGAATTTTTAAATCAGGTGGCATTATTTATGTTGACAGTGCCTCCTTTAAATCCAAACAAGGATGTAATTAATTATGATAAAAATAATGCTAATAATGAAAGAGTTAGCAAATACTTAAAAAACCCAATCCAGAACAAATGGGACCTGTCAGAGTTGTTCCATTAGGACATGATGGAGAAAATGCAGAGAACTCGCTTGTCCTGTTAGTTTATTCAGAATGGTTTTAAGGGCAATAGGCAATGGAACTGACTGTGTGCCAGCTCTGTCCTAATTATAGTTCACAGCCTGAAGTCTTAAGTTGAATTGAAACTACACATGGTTTGAATTGGTATGTTAACTCTGAACTGTGGCGCACCAGACGCTGGCATATTTGATTTAGCAACGATTTAGCTTTGCAGTAATCTCCAGCAGGAAGATGAGTTGATAGCTAATGCTCAGAGTCTGTTTTTCAGAGCCTTCTTTCAAATTTTGCTCTACAGCAAAATTTCAGGTTTGACACCATGAATTTTACATTGGTAATAAAGGAGCTGTTTGAAGAGAACATTGCAGTGATAAGAAAAATACTTTATTATTTTTCCATGTTTGTATCCTTAGTAAGTTTTTTCCTGCCACAGTTGATTCCGTGTCAACTCTGCCAATATTTTATTTTTGAGAAAATGTGTATGCTGTACTTCATATGTATACCATACTTCATATTGATATAGCTAATGAATAACAAATATGTATGTGCATGTAGATAAAAAATTGCCTTTATGTAAGAAACTTAACTTGTGAGTCTTTAAATGCCGTTTAAGCTCAGTACATTAAGTCTTGTAACACTCTACAAAGGTAATAGTCTGATAACAGGGATGAAGGGTGTAGTCTGTTAGTGTTTCAGGAGAGGCTGAAAACAATGAAATAGAAAAATTGTTCCCCTCTCACTTCTTTGCCTAATAATACTGCCTTTCTTCATAGGTTTGCTTCTTATGGTATTCTCATCAAAGCATGACAATGTTATAAGCAAGTGAAATAAAACCAACCAAGCTGCCTTGTGTCTGTTCTATAATAATACACTTTCCTTCAAACTGAATTACCAAATGTGGAATTAAAACTTTATCAAGAATTAAAAGCATCTTCACCCCATTTTTCAGAATAGAATGTAATTTCTGCTTTTATGAGCAGCAATGGAAAGCAGCAAAGCCCAGATTTGCTGCTGATAAACATACCTAACATATTGCAATGAAGAGTGTGTGAGTGTGTAATGACATTTCCTTATCTAAGGAGATATATGTGAAAATGGTGGGGAGTATTTGAAGGAAGGAAACAGAAGACAGGGCAGAGGCTGAGTAAGAGGAACATCACTTTAGCAGAAAAGGGAAAGTAGTGTAGTTTTTCACTGGTGGGGAAAAAATGTGTATGCACTCCAGCTGATGTTAGCAAACATCCAAAATGCTTGAATAAGTCTGAGAAGATTGGAAACTGGTACTTAGTCAGGTAAAGAGACCATGTCTCAGTGTGTATGTATAAATAAATAGTTTGCTGTTTCCCTTCCTAGTAACACATTGTTGGTCTTATTTAGAGGGTAATAAATTAATTCTTGCTATTTTCCTTATGGAGGCTGGGAGGAAGGGAATCCAGTGACTATGGGACCTGTATGCTTTCTCAGCCTGAAGTTCTTCACTGCTTATCTCCCATGTTTGCAGCATGATCCTCACCCTGCAGCTGCTGAGGTATTGTAATAATGCAGATTGGACCTCAGGCTCAATAGCTACTGGTGGATCCATCTGTACCCACTGTCCTTCCAAATCTGAGTCTTTTATTACCACTTTGTTGCATCCAGTTTCAGATAGGTTGCTTGAATTTGTTACACTCAAAATTTTGTTAGAAGCAAAAGGAATGTTCACTGTTTGCAGAGTCAAGAATTTGCAGTTAGTCTGGTGCAAGTCTTAATGGTCCAACCACAGAATTATTGATAGCTGAGTTAGTGCTCCTAGTATTTGTTTCAAATTGTGTATGATCAAAATGATAGATGAACAAACTTGGTAGTAGTTGCTCTTTCTCTGTGCTATGCCCACCCTTCTAAGGTGGATGGTTTCATTTGGGAGGGAGAGATAGGGCCAGTCATCAGCCTTCTGACACCCTACTGGGAAGTGTATGAGGTTGATGTTGTTGGCTGTCCTGGGTTCAGCTGTAGCAGCTATTTTTCTCCTTTCTAGTAGCTGGTGCAGTGCTGTGTTTCAGCTTTAGTCTGAGAACAATGCTAATAACACACCAGTGTTTTAGTTGTTGCTGAGTAATGCTTACCCCGATCAAGGACTTCTCAGTCCCTCATGCTCTGCCAGTTGAGGAGGGCGCAAGAAGCCGGGAGGAAGCAGAGACAGGACTCCTGACACAGAGTAGCCAAAGGCGTATTCCATACCACAGCATGTTATGCCCAGTGTATAAATGGGGTAGTGATGCAGAAGGCCGAGATCAATACTTGGATCGGGATGGGTATCAGTTGCAATTGTATTGTGCATCACTTGTGTTTATTGTTTTTTTCGTTTCCCCTTTTAGTTTTATGTTCTCTCCCCTTGTTGTTTCCCTTATCACTATTAGTAGTAGTTTTATGTTATACTTTAGTTATTGAGCTGTTCTTATCTCGGTGGTGAGGTGTTTATAGACCCTAGCCTCTGTCTTATCCTGTGACTTTCTAGTCTTCCTCAGTTGTTCTGTGTCTTTATCCCCTTATATTGCTCTTTATTGCAGCATATTAGATAGTTTACTTCACTCTGAATAATTATTATTGCTGTGTTAGTTCCAGACAGATGTGTAACAATAAGTGCTACACCACACAACTGTACAAAGCTAAACGATAGCTAAAACCAAGTAGGTAATAGTCATTTGATCAATAGACTACTGCTGTTCAGTGCTAAAACAAATCTCCAGGCAGGCCAAGGCATGTTCAGAAAGAGCTAGTAAGTCTCAAGGTTTGTGTTATGAGCTTAACACAAAGTCTGTGGCCCATTACAAGCAATGCAACATCATATTTATGGGCTACATTTTATTTATTTTACATTATTCTGTGTTTTATTTCCTGTATTTAGGGTACTTAGATCATCTTGCCATTAAACATATAACAGCAAATGTACAGTTAAGCAAAAGCCAGATAGATGGGAAGTATGTTCCTCTTTATTTTGTGTTCAAGAAAATGAAAGAAATAAACTTTAAAAATAGATTTTAGCAGTGGTACTTCTTCCCTGAAATTATGTTTTTGGAGAATTATTCAATATTGGGTTGTTACATAACGTAAACCCAATTATTTGATGATACTGTTTTGTTCTGCCCCTTGAAATTATTTTAAATAGAATGTGCTATTTTAGGCTTAATTCTGTAAGTAGCCTTTGGCCATTTCCTTTGTTTTGGGTGGAGAGAAGTATTAGATTTTTCTGCATTGGTGAGAAAAATCTCTGACTGGTTTTCTCAAACTTATTGTAGCTGTTTACGTTCTCATGCTGGCTCTTATGATTATTTAACATTGTTGAAACAAACCACTAGGTGGCAATATCAATTAAAGAAATCCAGGAGGCTCAGTTAAAATTGTCGTCTAAAACAGGACGCTGAACTGTAGCTTGGATTACAGTGAGGACGTTAAACTTTCTTGTATGTAAAATTGTCTTTATCTAGAGAGGAGGTGCTCTGCAAAAACACTTGGTGTGGATGGTTGGTAACTGAGGATAGTGAGATGTATTTGCTTCACTTTCATGTTTGCAGTATATATTATGCATTTGAATAGATAAATTATTATCATAGTACTTGATGAAACTTGCTTTAGTCTGCTGGTCAGAAAGAGTTAACTGGGGTTGGATCAGTGCTACTTGAGAAACAAATCCTCACTGGTGTTAATATGAAAGGTTTAAACTAGTTAAGGTAAAATGACTGTGAATTTACTTATGGCTATGGATGATCTTCTGAAATACCGAATGTGTCTGTTACAATTAATGGATGTGCTGATTGTATCTTCCTTGGTGTAGGTGCCACTGTACAGCATGCAGGCTGGGTTTGTATGTGGGACAGAAGATGGAAGAGACTTGTCAGTAAATAGCTGGTGAAAGCAGTCTGCTTCCTGCACAGCTTTAGAAACCATATCCTTATTTCACAGGACTTATCGGAGGCGTCTTGTCCTTTTATTTAGATAGGCATATGCTTTTTCTTCAGTGCTTTTAGTGAAGATGCTGTTGCTAATGTTTCTGCTTAAGTTTTTCCTGCTTAAGTTTATATCACAGTCCTATTTGGGCTATTACTTTGGAAATATATAAAATGAAATTGTTGGCATTCAGTAACAGTGGCCTTTCTACTTGAGTGTAGTTTTACTGGAGCTCCTATCTGTCTGCTCCATCCTGCCTATATCACTCCACATGTATTTTTGAAACATCTATGTAGTATACTGTTATCTCATTAGATTTAATTGGAGTGTGGTAGTCTGTCTCTCCTCCTGGGAGCTTTAGTTCTTTGGCGTTTATGCCCACTGCTTTGTGCTGTTACTAATGGGCGAGTCACTAACCTTGCTGTGGTTCTTCGGTATTTTGGGGAAGGTAGAGCTTTCTCTTGCTTTAACCCTTGGTCTTTATTTTATAGTCAGGTTTTATAATCACTTTATCAGGCAGTGGCTAGAGGAGCTGATTTATCTTGGGGTGATTTGTATTTTGCCTTTCTCTGTTCTTGTCTGCTGTGTAAAGCAGTGACTTTGCTTCTCAGTCCTTACGTCGTGCACTTTCTCAGAAAGTATTTCTGGTGCGGGCGATACAGCAGAGGCATTCCCTTGAAGTACTATTTCTGAAGCAGTTGTAAATGCTTAATTTAATGGTCTTTGTATGCAGCTGACTATCATAGATCAGGCCGGACTGCTTGTTAGAGAGTAAGTTGCTGTCTTGGTATGTGAGGTCTAGGCAAATAGGGATCATGCCTTAAATTTTGTGACGGGAGATATTTTTTGTTTGGTTGGTTTTTTTACAGGTTTGATTTACTTTCAGTCACTTCTCCATGTCTTCATATCTTCTCCATATCTTTTCAAAGATAAATAACTAGATCATTCTTGGTATCGTCACTGTAACTTGACAGTTAAGTAACCTCTATAAGTGTGGACAGATTAATCTTGCGTATTACAGTAGATGCTTAAACACAAGCAACAGGGAAATATTTCCAAAACATTATTCTGTGGTAAAACTGATGTCTGTGGAGTCTGCTACGATTTTTATTGAGTTGAATAATTCATAGTTTATGTACTATACCCTCAGAGGATGTGTAGAAAATGCCTCACAGGTATGGGTTATCTTAGGCATAAGGAGCAATAAAACCACATCAGTACTGTGTCTGGGATAACTAAGCAGGGAATGTAAACAATAAAATTCACTTAGGAAGGGAACATGAGGCAAAATGAGTTGGGAAAAGATTAAAGGTTTTTAGACTGACCCACAGTCCAGTGCTGACAGTAGGCTGTGTTTTTCCTCTTACTGATATCCACTGTTGCATGTTCCTGTAGGTGAACTATTTTGCTTGGTGTTTCTTCTTCTGTTATAAAAAGACACCTCTAATTCTCTTAGCCATTCTTTTTTTATTTTCTTATGGGTGTATTGTAGCCAAAAATAATGCTGTGTCATTTCTGCTGAAAAGCTTTTTTTCTCAGGTGTGGCATATACTTTGCACAGTGGGTGTCTGTGCCCTCATGGCATATGTGCTCTGAATGCTTTGCTTTTTGTGATGTCCATATTACCACAAGCTTGCTGTCTGAGCCTTTGAAAATGTTTCTCTTTTAACACTTTTCTAACACTTTACTGTAATTGCCACCTTGCTATTGCCCTCTTGCCTCTTCAGGCAGCTCCTGGTTCTACAGGGACCAGGACAGAAGCGACACAAACTGAACATTCTTTGTGATTCATTGCCCATTGTGCTTTGCTTGTTCTGACTTTTTCTCTGATGTTTGGATGGTCCTTCATTAGAGTCTTTCTTTTTTTTGTGAGGGATCCCATTAAGAATGAGTCCTAAATACCGCTGTTCCTGTAAAAGCTGGGTCTTCTATTACTGACTTCAGCTGGATTAATCACTAAGCAGGTCCCCAAACACATTCATGTCTAGGAGAGCATTTTTTGTCTTCTTTAGAAACAAGAATCCTTGAATAGTTTAAAGCCACCCCTCAACAGCAAACCAACAGATGGACAACTTGAACTACCTGCTTCAGCAAGTATCCTCTCAGGATTGTTGCTCTGTAGGTAGTTCTGCTTTTTTGTCCAAGGCACGTCAGAAAGTGGGAGGCTTTGTGGGATGTCTTGGTTTTTTCTTTCGTATGCCTCACATGCTGCAAATGTCAGCTCTGTTCACTCCTTCCATTTAAAGTGATTTTTTTTCCCCCCATTGCTTTCCAGTTTAAAGCTTACTGACTTTTTTCCCCTTCCGTGCAAATAACAATTTTGTTACTTTTTCTGCTTCTTGAAGATAAACCAGGTGCATAGCACCAGAATTTATCTCGTAGTGACCCAGGAGAAGAGTACCTGGTTTTGTATCTAGCAGCAGGGCTTCACCGGGAAGCAGGGATTGCAGACTGCTTCTGTGGTAAGGGAGATGGACAGAAGGGAAGACTTTATGGAGAAGATCCTCTACAGCATTAGAGGTTGAGCACTTAGTATCCAAGCTAATTGGTCCATTGTTTCTCTAGAATCACCAGAAGTGCTTAAAATGATAGAATGGTTCAGGTTGAAAGGGACTTTAAAGCTCATCCAGTTCCAGACCCCTGCCTGGGCAGGGATACCTTCCACTAGACCAAGATGCTCAAAGCCCCTGGGCAACCTGGCCTTGAACACTGCCAGGGATGGGGCAGCCACAGCTTCTCTGGGGCATTTGTTCCAGTGCCTCACCACTCTTACAGAAAAGAAGCAGTAAATTTGTTTATTGCTGCTGCTTTTTCCTTATTGTTTGTACTCAGAAGGCACTACCAGTATGTGTATCTGTTTGTGGACTCTGGTAAATAAAAGGTCTTTGTTGTTCATCTGTGTTCCAGTGGCTACTTAAGTGTTACCTGCAGGCAGGGAAAAACGATTTGCAGTGACTTTTCAGAACTACAAGAAACACAAAATCCATAGTAAGTGTTGGTGGTGGTCTGAGAAATTTTGAGCAATGGCAGGGGTCTTGGTTCCAGAATCTCCTGAGCCCATCTGCTGCCTGTGTGGATTTGCATTCTTCTTCAGTACTGCATGCTTTTGAGAAATGGGATAAGCAAAGCCCTGATCTATTTTTGGTAGCTGCAATACAAAAACATTCCTTTGTGCGTAGTAGAGCTATTTTACTTGTTTTTTTATTCGAAAAAGAAGAGCACATGCAACGCATTTTGGCTGCAGGGAATTATATGACTCATTTAGTAAATACTGAATACAAAGAAAAATAGTGTTTCCATTGTATCGTAGTTCTCTGCTGTGTTTCTGTTGTCTCAGATTTTAATAGGGAAATTATCCAAGTAAATCCTAGGCCCAAGATGTTGATCTGAAAGATAATTATGCTACAAAATCTAGGTGTTCCCGTTAAGTTAAAATTCCTTTCAATTTGTGTTCAAGTATTTCTTTACAGGGTACATGTGGAATTTGACTTCATTTCTACTGCAATAAAAGGTGACTAATCTGTCAAACATGAATGAAGTTTGAAATACATAGAGCTGTATAAATGACAGGCAATGTCTACGGGGTTAAAATTGAAATTTGAGCTGGCAGAACAGCCGGTTATCTGTGTGCTATGAATAATTAGAACATAAAGACAAATAGTGAAAGGGGCGTCAGTTCCACCAACAAAAAAACCCCAACCAACCAAATAAGCTGCTGCTTTTAGTATGCCCTAGTATGTTTTTTAGATTGTAGTTTCTCGTCTGTTTAGTCTTTCCACAAAGGTATGGGAGTCTTGTGGAAGCAAGCGGGGCACTGCCCATCAGTTAATATTACAACTCAGCTGCACGCTAGTGTTGGTGTTTTTCCTATTTCTGCTCTTACTGCATGGTCACTAAAATCAGTTAAAAATGTGCTATTTAAAATGCGTCACAGAAGAAAATACTTAGCATTTTGTTACTAGGATCATGGGGAGTGTATTAAAAATGCAGTTGTCCTTGTAACTGTCAGGGCATCGTACCCAGCATGCTTTTTCTCACTTGAAGTATGAGAATCTTAAGTAATATCCTGCTCTGAGATGGGTGAAGGATCCCAGCTGCTGTCTTGTTCAGATTTCTTGTGAGCGCTGGCCTCTTCTACAATGAAGTTTTCTTTGTATAAAACTTTTCTTCTTATCCTTTAGCATAGTAGTGATATGTTGTTTTAGTGGATTTAAGAGCTGAGAACACACCGGCTTCTGGTTTTGTCTAAAATAGTCTGTCAAGTAGAAGAGGTATCATTTCTTCATACTGTGCTTAAAATTCTATACTAATATGCTTTAAATGGTATCTGCTAATGAAACTGGTCTTCATGTTAACATGTTGAGGGGCTAAGATGAGCTTCACATGTTAATCAGTCCCTTGATGTGAATATTAATCAGGCATAGACTGAAAATAGTAGTGAGCACTAAAATACATATTTTTTCTAGCTGCTTAGTACAGGTAGTATTCCAGAGAAGTCAAGAGAGCTCCGAGATCTTCAGGGACCTAACAAGCTTTGCAAGCAACTACCTTCTTTAGGCTAGTCTGTGAACTGAATCAGGAGGAGTTACGGGTCTCAAAGACAAACCTTCATGAAGATATGTGGGAACTGCAGACAGGACAGGGAGTGTGGGACTGTCCACCCCTGATTTGGGCAGGTGACAGAGTTTCATGCTTGTGTGTCAGGAAGGGGTATTGGAAGAGTATTGGAGAAGCTTGTAGTGACTGCAGTAGGAAGTAGTGAGATAAATCATAGAATCATAGAATAGTTAGGGTTGGAAAGGACCTTAAGATCATCAAGTTCCAACCCCCCTGCCATGGGCAGGGACACCTCACACTAAAGCATGTCACCCAAGGCTCTGTCCAGCCTGGTCTTGAACACCGCCAGGGGTGGAGCATTCACAACTTCCCTGGGCAACCCATTCCAGTGCCTCACATAAAAGGTTCAAATCATAGGCAATCAGGATCTATTAAATATGCAATACATTTAGGACAACTTTCTTGTGATTATTTTTGCAAGTGTTTCTACCCCTTTGGGTTTATTTTATGAACATACTTGAAATCTTAATATATAATAATTTTAAAATTATTACTGATTACATTATCTTAATAAATACTATTAACTGTGAAAATTAGAGTGGGAAGGAAAGGGAAAAGGGTACTTCTGTCTCCTGATTTAAATTGTGGGGGTAGTTAAATATTTTTTTCCCCCCTTAAAATCAGCGTAAATACTAACCAGAATTGTCATTAAGAAAAAAGCACTCCTGGATGACCTTGTCATCTCTTTTCCTGCTGAGAGTGTGCTTTATGCCTAGCTCATTGTACTTCCTTGTATTTCTGAAGGAATGAGGAAAACTGTGGAATCACGTTTTGTAGCAAGAGTAAGTTCCCTCTATTACAGTGCTCTCTATAGTCCTGGTGTTTGATTTTTACGTTTCAGAGAGGAGGTGTGGAGGCTGTTGCATAATATATAGCTTCAGAATTTGACTGAGTTTTTTTGAGGCATGAGATTTTTTATGGTTTTCATGTTCCTCTAAGTGTGAAGGCAGTTGTGCCCGGTTTTTGTCTTCGAGAATTGTTCTATGCTTACCTTATGTGACTTCAGTTAATACTGTTTGGACAAATTCTCAGGCTTTTTTCCTTCAGTTTTCAGTATAAAGGGAATTTAGGTATTGGCTTCATTAGACTTCAAGACTTGCTAAAATTAGGGCTGACTTGTGAGACTTGAGATGATGCCATTTGGTTTGCCTTTGCATTTGCTATTTCATAAACAGAAGCATTTTTTAGTAATACAGCTGTACTGGCATGCAGATTCTGATGGAGAATTTGAAGTTAACTTCTACAAAACCCTGGAAGAGAGCTGATTTTGATGAATAACAGTGCATGTGTTTGTTGCAGTACCCCAGCAGTGATGTTTGGTTTTTTTTTTGACCTAGAGTTTGCTGTCTGGCTGCAGTTTAGCTTTGACCCAACTGTGCTGTGGATTTCCCTTGTGTTTGGGAGGGAGTTGGGCTGCAATGAACATTATTATTATTATGCTACACTTGAGATGTGCTGCTTTGGAAAATGTGCTTTTGTGTTCTGCAAACCTGGAACTTGTCTCTGACAGGGATTTCTGAATACATTTGGGACTCTGGCTGTGGTGGAATGTGTGTAGAAAGCAAAGCTTTTGTATGCTCTCATCACTGTTTTTACAACTAAAACTTACTATTTTAGTTTTTAAAGTATTAGTCATTTCTATCCTATGAGTCTACCTGAGTATCTTAACTGCAGTGATCAGGAGTGTGGCTTTATAGATGTGGTATTTCAGACACTAATATGTACATTATGGTCCGCTGGGGTTATAATTTCAAAGACAGACCCATAGGCATCAATTTTATGCTGTTCTTTAGCTTGTGCAGTATTATGTAACAATGCATAGAGAAATGATTAGTGTGAGTGAAGCTAATACTGTTGTTTAATTTTTTGAATATCATTAGGATGATGTCATTGCCTTAAATGTGACATTTTGCACTTGCACTGAGGTGAACAATGTGAATTGGGCAGAAATGCTTGAAAAGCTCATATTCGGTTGTGAGAGAAGAGCAGTCAAAGCACTGGTCTTCCTATATCAAATTTAACCACCAAAAAGTACAAGGGGACACAGCTTAATTTTAATACCAGCAGAATGGGGAGAGGAAGCTAATTTTACTTTAAATAAATCAGATTACTGAGGAGGCTGCTTGGGAATTATTTAAAAAATGTAATCATAGAAATTAGCATATTAAATTTTTCTGGGTCAGATTTGGGGAATGAAGTTTTAAACCAGGCATTAGGGCATTTATTCATATTATGTGAAGACTTCTGTGGAGATACAAACCAAAAGCAACTAGGAATACTTAGCTACTTATTTAGGCAATGAGAGGGGTGGGGGTGGAAAATCTGACTTGTAAAGGAAAAACCTCACAGTCACTTACAGGGGGCTGAAACATGCATAATTAATATATTAAGTCGCGGTAGATTATTCCAGCATGAGCCTACTTCTGAATTTGCTTCATTATTTGATTGTGATGCTACTGGTGATGAACTGAAATCAAGAACTTTGGTAATTTAATAAATCCATTATAAGAAGATGAATATGATTAGATTTATAACCTCAGTGGTGGTGTGCTGATTTTTAGGTACTTGTAGCAATGCATATGTTTGAATCAAGTGTCTTGAATTACTGTTTTAAATACATCAGTAAATCACACTTTTATTTTGCATAAGACCTACATTTAACTTTGTTTTGTACATTTCATGTTGCTCATTTTTTGCACATTGATATTCTAAATTGAACAAACCATTGGGGTTTTTGTAGTAACTTGTGCTAGGTAAATTCTTACATGACCTTTAATAATTTAACCTTGGATTTGTGAAAGCTTTAGGCTCCTACTTTCAATGTGTGACATGTCAGAGGCCGCTTAGAAAAGCATCATTTAGGTAGACAAAGGAGACTGTTCATTCTCATATCAGACATGAGCTAGTGGGACTCTCCAAATAAATTCCTTCTTTATGTGCATCTCATTTACCGTTATTAAATTACCAAGTAAAAGTTTAATGCTGTTTTAGGCACTCGGAATGTTTATACAGTCTGATTCTCCATCAGAGCAGGAATTACTTGTCAGATCTAAAGCAGATAAAAATTAAGAGAGTGGGTTTAATGCTTGTGATGTTTAAAACAGGACATGCATTTGTTTTATCCCTTCAAGTGATACACATGTGCTGCAAAATTTCCAAAAGTAGAATTGTCAGACTCATTTGTGAATTGATGAATCTTTTATCTGCCTAATACTATATGTGTTTTAGAAAGTATTTGCTCATGTTGCCTACTATTGATACTTCTGTTAGAGATGACTGGAGATGTTAGTTCTTCTGCGCAGCAGTATCTTTACCTTAACTGTATAGTTATAAACCTGGAGCCCTAATACCTTTTACAGTACTTTGGTAAGAAAGTAATTAGCTAGCTAATAGCCTTTAAGTAAAGGGAAAGGATAAACTCCTGTGAATGTTCTCAGGATGTTTAAATTTGGAGGAGTACTTGGTTTTCAGTCTGCCTTCCAAGAGAAGAAAAGTTGTTCTGGGTCTCATTAATTCCAGGTTTTTATCTGATTTTTCCTGTTGGCACTGATTTCAGCTTTCAGGGTATAGGCCACTAGTAGAAGAAGACTGAGTTGTGTAAGGATTGCATGGTGTTACACATATCTGAAATTCCTTTGGCAAACAGTTCTGGTATGACCTGAATCAGCAGTTAGCAATGCTGAGTCTTGTGTACTCATTGAAACTCTTCATCCCATTTGTGGCTGAACTGCAAGTTGCTCACACCATGCTGCTACTGGACAGAATCTGTAGACTGGTATCGACTAGGCAATTCCTAAGCACAGTTACAGTGATCTAGCCAGGGAATGTTCAAGACTCAATGTCTTGTCCAGGGACCGACCTTTCTGCTTCAGTCCTGACTGGTTTCTAGCTTTGTTAAAGTCTGAATCGTCATCTTAAAACACAAGGAGAAAATAAGCATGTTGCCATTTAACAGATGCATTAAGCTACTGTACTGTGTAATGTATGTATGTTCTGTTTTAGCTTTGTGCGTGATCTCTTTTTTTTTTTTTTATTTTTTCTTCCTGTGCATGTATTTCATTTTGCAGTTTAAACCTGATGCAGTGACTTATCTGGTAGATCATGGTAAGCTCTGTAATTGTTTTCAGTAAATAATACTGTATGCTGTAATAGCTCACCGTCTGCCAGCTCTCTGACAGAGAAAAATACTTTGCATTCTCTTAAATTATCCCCTTAGTAGGTTTTATATTCTTTCATTTGCCTCCTCCTAGAAAGTAATTTCGAGCTGAGGGCTCTGGAGGCCCTGTTGGACATGCTTGACTCAGGCTGGCTCATGAACTCCCTCATCAGTAACAGCAGCTCTGAATTTTGAGATTCATCTTTCTCATACGGAAAAATACCTGAAGCACAAAACCAGTGCTCGGGGGTGCTGCTTGTGATATCTTTCTTCAGAAAGAGTTATAGTGCTTCTATGTTTTTGTGTTCTTTGATTGCAATAATTAAATGTACAGTAGTCCGCTTATTTTTAGTAATTGCAATAGGTATTGCTTTGAAAATGAATGCTTTTAAGTGTGACCTTACAGGTTTTGATTAGTGATCTACAACTATTAAAGCATTATCCTGTGAAACTCTGTCTCACTAGGTTTCAGAAGTTACACTTCTGCCTTTCTAGTTACCTTCTTCATTTTGAATGGGATATAGATTGAATACAATGTTCAGTTAATGAGCTCACCAAAGAGGCAAGACATTGAGATTCAGGTTTGAGTGCAGACTGTATGTGAACATAAAGCCAGCAGAGTTGATGTAAGCATTTTGAAAGGAGTATCACAGATATCCCTAACCTTAGATATCTGATAGCCTCACTTAAAATTCAGCAGTTTGAGTAATTTCATTGTATAATTTTTTCTTGCTTCTAGATTTAATTTCATGGAATTTGTTTTAATCAGTTGCCTTAACTTGCTAGAAAAGCAAGGAGCTTGAACTGTATTGTCCTGGTGGTAAGGACAGTTGGAGCCATCTCATCTGTGTGTGATTACCATTACAATTTGAAGTCTTCAGAGACTCTTCTCAGTGAGTGGGTAGTGCTTATGACAGTGGTAATGCTACAAGAGCATTATACCCAATTAACATAACTTGAATTAATTTAAAATAGGTCTTTCTGCTCAAGAATGAGAAGCAGTTGATAGACAAAAAAGGTTTTGATCTTTGCTAATTAGCTGGAATTTATTTATAGGCAATCATTAGGTGTATGCCCTTTGATTTTTATACATGTATACATTAAGCTGTTGTTTAACCTTTCTCTTGCATGAATTGGCAAGCCACATGCAGTTAGCAATTCTGCATGCTAAGTTTGTCCTTGAAGTGGTTCTTAGAGCCCTCTTAGGTAGAAGAGTTTATTGTAACCTTGTATGTTTAGAGTAGATTAAGAGTGGAAGCTTCAGTGGGCAAAGGCTACTTTGATTTCTCTAGTGTCATTAAAGAACTGAAAGAAGAGACCTGTAACCATCTTTTGGAGAGCTAGTCGAGTAATTTAGTATCTTTCGTGGTTTGGGGTCAGCTGTAGAATGACAAGTTGGTTAGTTGTGTGACATTGATAAATACTAGCAGTCAGTGACACTGTGAGGTTACTCATTTCATGAAACAAATGTATGAATCGAGACACACAAGTATAAACAGACTGTAGCAGCCTCTCTGTATTGCCGGATGCTTAGAGGCAAAAAGCTGATACAGTGTTAAATGTATGCCCCAGCGTTTTAAAGGTTAAATTATATTACTGAGAGATCTCTAGTAACCTACCATTCAGGCATATCATTCTCTAATACAGAATTCAGTTGAGACTTAAAAGAAATGTACATTTACTAAAGTTTCGTAGTTGTTGTCATCCTAATGATGTCATGTAACAACAAAGAGGAAGGTATTTTAAAGTACATGGTTCAAGAAGACATAATCATTTCATTCATAATGCTTTCATATTCCTCTCTCTGAGCCATTACAACATTCTCCTTCAAAATTCTGTTTTGTGTAATATTAATCCCAGATGTTAAAGAACACTGTGCTGCTAAAGAGACCATCTTGCAGATGAAATTGTGTTAGACTACCAACTCATTTTATGTGAAACTAGTATGGAATCATGAAAGCTCTTTGAAAAATAAAGGCCAGTGCTTGATGTTGTGCTATCACTTAGGATACAAAATGCAGAAGAGCATCGTAATTGAGGCTGAGAGCAATAAAATGTTATTCATATGCTAAAAGCTTCTCAGGTGGGTAGAAGCAATTTACGCAAAAATATGTATCTTATCCACCAACTTGATTACTGCAGGATCATCCCTCTGAATTCTTGCAAGAAGCATGTGGAATGTATCCTATTGCTTGTTTTGGCCAAAGTAGCCTTTTAAAATTCTTTCATCAGTATTTGCTGTTAAGCTGATCCAGTTCATTTTTTTATCTTCTATACTTGCTCTCTGTATTCCTCCCTCATGTGCAAATCTTATTGCATTGTCTGTCTCTTCATATCTGTCAATGTTGTAAGCCTTGCCCACTCATTCCTTATGTCTTGTAAATGCTCCATTCTTCCTCCCGTGGTGTTCCTTTTCTTATAAATACCCTTCATTACCAACACTTGTAGCAGCTACACTCCTGTTCTTCAACCTGCTTAGCCATTTCTACCATCATATTTATAAGGAGATGAGAGGATGATGGATATGGTTGGCAATTGCGTTACTGTAGTTTATAAACATTGCTTGTGTAGATGTGTTTATAAATGTCTTTATCTCTCTATGGCTTTCTTTTCTTCCCCCCACAGTATACTCCTTGTATTCCTGTAGACTCTTCATTTGAAGAAGCAGTCTTGTCTTTGTGTTTTTATATGGAACAGTGTGATCTAACCTTAACTGAGGCTAATGTAATGTAAATGCTGTATAAGAATACATTATTATGTAAGGTGTTCCTCCACCTTACAGGAGGTAAGCTGAGGAGCCTCAGCATTTGCTGTGAGCTCTCTTTGATGGCAGTGTTGGAGCTAGAATATGGAAAACTGGAGTCTTAGGAGGCTTTGAGGTCTGACACAAATGTTTCATAGCTATAATGCTGAAGGAGATAAAAATAAGGACTTAGCATGAAAGTGAATCTTGAACCAACTTTAATACTGTAACAAGGATATGCATTTGGAGCAACACTTACCTGAGTATTTCTTTGTAAAGATACAAAAAATGCCTACAGTGTGCAAAGGAAAAAACCTCCGTGATTTTATTTGGAAGGTAATATAACAGTGTTCAGAAGGGAGACTTGTCACTGGGGATCTCCACTTTCCACAGTCACTGGAAAAAAACAATACGTTTGTCTTTTGAATAAACTTCTGTGTTGGTAAATAAATGTATCCTGATACTTACTGAGCATGATCATAGTTGAAAGGTTGGACCAGATGATCCTTGAGGTCCCTTCCAATCTTGTATTCTATGGTTCTATGACAGATTCTAGTTTTTGAGGAGCTGCATACAGTATAGCTGAGATAAGAGAAAAGCAGTGCTTCAACAGCATCATTAGTGCCAAGTGTCCTCTACAGCATTTTGCTTACAAAGAGAGAGAAGGCAGTATTATAATCAGTCTGCCTTGAGGAATACCAAATGAAGAGTAATGATTTTTTTTTTAAAGCAGTAAAGCAAACTGTTAAGTAGCAGGGATTACTGGAGGGATTTAGTGTTCAACATGGACTGCAATAAAATACTGATTTTAACCTTTTTCCACTCCACTGCCTACTGAAAGTTTTCATTAATGGTTAGTGTGTACTTTGTCAAAATGAGTCTTACAGGGAGGAACTTAAGTCAGTGATAAGCATGTCCTCTTCTTTTGGAGAGCTGGTCTAGCTCTGTTGGTATAGCAAGGCTGAAATCATTCTTGTCTCAGCATTGGAAACTTGTGATGAGACCTGTGAGATCTCCAAACCTGGGAGACACTGAACGGACTGAGAAGGTCTGATGGACTGAAGTGAATGATACTTAATCAGCAACAATTGTGTCAGGTAGCTGTGGGGTATACACAGCTTTGTGTTTAAAAATGGAAACCACAACTATTCACCATGTTTTTCCTAGTTACTACATAGCTATTAACATATTCTTTTCAAATTCAGTAGGAGGTTCCTGGTTTTTGAACCAGTCACAGCAATGCCATAGGATAACAAAGTTATATGAGAAATTGAACCCAGCCTGATAAAGTTGCCATCAGAAAAAAAATAAAATTGCTTTCTTTTAAATTTGTATTTATGATTTTTCTCCAGACTTTACTAAAGGGTTGAGCTTCATCTCCAGTGTTCAGATTTTGGCAAAAGTGTGTCTCTAATGTTATCTTGCTGTCACTACCTAATCTGTGCTGTCTTTGAGGAAAGAAAACATCCTTTTAAAATTATCTTATTAAATATTTCCACACAACATTAAAGAGATTAGTGGTCTAAAATGTGTTTTTTCTGAGCACGTCCTCTCTGAGTGGATCTCAAGAGGTGAACATGCAGCTTAGAACATATGGATAGTCCATGTGGTACACAAAATAGTCTAAGGACTGGACAAAAAAAAAGGAATCGTTGACATGATGTAAGAACATATACTCAGAATGGAGTGAAGAAAGACAAGTAAAGGCCTGCCAGACGGCTTAAACTGTGATTCTGGCTAATAACGCCACGTGTGAGTAATACATGCAGATCACAGGTTTGCTTTTGGCATGTTGTTAGCTGCTTATGATGTGCAGGGTTTTATCTGTCCTTGCATGGCCTAAGTGCATTTTAGCCTTGCCAAAACCCCTTTAACTGGCAAGAAGGGCCAGATCTTAGCTTTAAACTTTCAAACCTTTTAGACAAAATTTGTGAAAATAGCAGCAATCTGAAATACTTGATTGTGGTGGGTGTTCCAAGGGCAAGAGGGAGGAGGAAGGTCCTCTTCATACTGACGAAAGCGAGAGCTTTGTGTGACAAGCAGTATTGAAAAACCAGTTTAGGCTAGAAGCTATGGCTTGAGCAGAGACCTTAAGAACAATGAAAAACATGCCAATATTGCTCTGGCTTTCAAACAAAGTAATCAATAAAGGAAATGTTCTTCACAGAGGCAAAAACAGGCTCTGCCCCAGTTGCTGTACACCAAGACTTTCAGGGCTAATATCTAACGGTTGGGTACTTCTGGTATTTGTAGCCTTGTAACGACTAAGAATCCTACTCCTGCGTGATCCCTTTGCTATTTCAGGCTGTTTTGCAGAACACTGATACCCCCATCTTAGAGGAGAGGTTAAAAGAAAAAAAAAAAAAAGAAAATTGTGAAGTAGAAAACAAATCATATTTTGTTGACTCTTTTTTGTGGTGCTGTGCCAGAAATGCACAGAAAGTAGTGCAGGGTGGCTGTGTTTTATGTATTTATTTTTAAAATCTGATTAAAAGTATCTCACACAACTGTACTTGCTTGGACACTTTTGCATGCCTATGCTGTTGTCAGGAGTGTACTGTAGAGATGCCTGGCTTTGCTTTGG
Organism: Psittacus erithacus; assembly: GCA_009867235.2. Lineage (NCBI taxonomy): Eukaryota > Metazoa > Chordata > Aves > Psittaciformes > Psittacidae > Psittacus > Psittacus erithacus. The sequence goes on from WYDI02023008.1 coordinate 77,448, forward strand.
TACCAAACTATGCATGGCAGTATGCAGGCCATGAGCCTAGCCTCCCTGGTGGCATTACTAGACAGCCCGGTTAGCTGCTTTGAAGATACATAGGTGTTCTGACACAAGGTTAATTGGCAGAGTAAATTCATACTTTGTGACATAATTTAATAATAAAAGCTAGCTACAGTTTAGATAATATTTTCACTTTAATGATCACACTTTTGGCTTCAATCATAACTGTATATTATCTATACTTTATCTGCATACTTTATTTCAGTATCAGCATTTATAATAAAAGTGGTAAGTCGGAATTGAAAGACACTATATGTCAACCCTTTGGGGGACAGGCTTTGCTACACAGCAGAAGGTGCTATCTTTGTTCATTGGCCTTTCTTCTCTTTTGACTGTTCCTTGGATTGCAGAACACTGATTTTTATTCCATCATTCAGCCACCTCCTACTAGACTTGTTAAAACCTTAGTTCAATGAATGGCCACAGGACTAAGTCTTTTATTGTTTAACTGTTCCATTCAGTCACTTTTTGATTGTTGTTTGCTAAAATGTGCCCCACTGTAAGACAGTGAAGCCCTTCCAGTGAGTAGCAACTTGAGAATTGTGTCTCAAACCTGCTGTGTGTCTAAAACCTTGTCTTCTGACATTAATTCACAAGTTCATACATTAACTCGCAATATAGTTTTTGCTTCAAAGTTTAAAAGAAGAATATAAGATGCACAACTGAGTTAAAAAGAGTCAATAATGGTTGGATATAGCAACATCCAGAGTCTTTCACCCCCTGGCCCTGGCTGCAGAACACAGACCCTGACCATACCTGCTCTGGAGCGCTCACACTCTGGGGACAATACAGTGGCTCCATTGACAGCTCTCTTGTACTGATGACTATAACGGTATGTTTATTCCCACTGAAATTTTAAATTCTCTGGGGCAGGAAATAGAAATACTGATTCTGCAGTGGCCCTCAGTGTAGGTTTTAAGAGTTTGGTTTGATGACCAGAAGTTTCATGTGTATGGAGATTTGGAGCCATAGAGGGCTGAAATGTTCTTACAGTCCTGTATCTTTAAATCCACAAATATGTCTGTTTAGACTTAATCCCATGTAACAAGCCTGAGTAGAGTTACATCACTAAAATTTCCCTGTACTGTCCTGTATTTCATTGTTTATCTTGCCATAAGACTTTAGTTATTTAGCATCTGTGTCACTTTACACAAATATGAAGGTAAGAATGAGAATGAATGAAATCCAGCAGGAATTCCTGTTTGACTTTGTTCCCTGTCTAGTTTTTTTTAAACTTTCTTTTTTTTTTTTTTTTTTGGCCAACATGCCCATGCTCTCTTCTTTCAGTTCTGAAAGAAAATGTTCTAAGTGCTTTGCTTTATCTCCACTGGTACTCTCCCTGATTCGTTGTGCCTTTCCTGCCTTCAAACTTCATCACATCCATGTTATTTTCTTTTCAAAGAATAATAAGTGCTAATGTGATTGATGGCTTGCCTCAACAACACGGGAATTTATGTGCTAATGTAGCTATATTAGTACCTGTTTCAAACCTCTATCATATGTGGATTGCAGTGAATAATAGCAATTTAAAAAACATTTTGAGCATCTTAAATTGTGAACATCTGAGCGACTCCACTGTAAAATAAAGAAACAAGCTGCAGCCTTGCTTCCCTGCATAGACCTTATGGAAGGGAAGTGAGTCAGTGTAATTAATACACAAAGAAGGGTGACATTAAATGTTATTTTAATCCCGTGTTAAATCACAACAGGAATTGGTAACTAAATAGGTGAAGATTATCTGCACTGATACAGCTACCTGAATCCATCCCGTCATGTGGATGTCTGCAGTGGAGGCATCTATGTCCGATCTGGTTACCCAGACTTCTTCATTATCCCTGGAGAGACACTGGCACCTGGGGAGATTCATCTTGTTTGGGGTTACATGAACCTTATTCTGAACTTCCTACTTCCTCATTTACAGCAGAAGGAGCCTGTGGTAACTCAGAGGTGGGCACAGACAAGTAGAATTCATTTAAGCAGTCCGAAATTTAGTGATTGAAAATTATCATTGTGCCTTTTCAGTCAGTTCCTGCAGAACAAGTTACCACAGGAAGGCAACTTCCCTCCTTAAAAGTAACGCTGATATTCTCAATATCTCCACAGTACTCTAGGTATTTATACACTACGGATGCTGGTTTGACAGCTTTTGAAACTGTTCCAGCTAGATTTTTAAGAGGATGCTTGGACATAGCCAAGTGTAATGTAAAATAACTTAATTTATGCTTTCTTACATACTCCTGGATCTGGCTTTTTCTTTATCTAGTCACCTGTGTACTTTCTCAAGCAGATCAACAAAGAAACAAAATAATTCTAATAATTATCCTTTGAGGGTAAGGCAAGCCTGGATATTTTATCACTTTCAGTCACTTTTCCTGTTCATATTTCAAAGTGAAAATAAACCAGGGCAGTGTTAAATCTTGATGTCACTTTATTCCTGCTGGAGGAGTGGTTTGATGACTCACATTGATTGGGAGTTTTTCCAGTTTTAATGCAGCATTTGGGGGTGCTGCATATTTAAAAAAAAAAAAGAAGAAAAAAAAAAAGCATGCTTCTCTTCCATGTCTTCTAGTAAACTGAGCATGAAAAAATAACAGCAAAATAAACAAAAGTCTGAAAAATATCCTATTTTCAAATGTACATTTTACTTTTTGTGTCCATGATGTCATTCTACTGCCTTATTCATAAGTCTGGGGTTTTATTCATGGGCAAAACCTGAATTCCTAATGTAAGAAAGTAGATGCTACAAGTTCTCTAAATATGTTGTGGACTCTCTTAAAATAGGTACAAATTCATAGAATCATAGAATAGTTAGGGCTGGAAAGGACCTTAAGATCATCTAGTTCCAACTCCCCTGCCATGGGCCGGGACACCTCACACTAAACCATGTCACCCAAGGCTCTGTCCAACCCGGGCTTGAACACCACCAGGGATGGAGCATTCACAGCTTCCCTGGGCAACCCATTCCAGTGCCTCACCACTCTCACCGTAAAGAACTTCTTCCTTATATCCAATCTAAACTTCCTCTGTTTAAGTTTGAACCCATTACCCCTTGTCCTATCACT
>WYDI02023009.1:0-25205 GCA_009867235.2 Psittacus erithacus
GAGACCTCAGAGCAGCTTCCAGTGTCTGAAGGGGGCTCCAAGGATGCTGGAGAGGGACTCTTCATCAGGGACTGTAGTGATAGGACAAAGGGTGATGGGTTCAGACTTAAACAGGGGAAGTTTAGGTTGGATCTAAGGAAGAAGTTCTTTACTGTGAGGGTGGTGAGGCACTGGAATGGGTTGCCCAAGGAAACTGTGAGTGCTTCATCCCTGGCAGTGTTCAAGGCCAGGCTGGATGGAGTCTTGGGTGACATGGTTTAGTGTGACCATGTCACACTAATGTCACACCCATGGAGGGGGGGTTGGAACTGGATGATCTTAAAGTCCTTTCCAGCCTTAGCTGTTCTGTGATTCTATGAAGAATATATTCTATGAAGAATATTCTATGAGAAATACTATTTAGGTTTTAGGGGATCTGAATATTTTACTGAGCTGAATGCACAGCAGTGTTTGGATGCTGCTGTAAACTCAATTTGAACTGTACTCATCTGGTGGTACGGGGGTATGTACATGTTCTGCCATGCAAATAGGGAAGGTTGGAGGGTGCTCCCATAGCCATTTCAAGAAATGGTTGATATTTCCATTGCCTGCGTATGTCTAAGAAGATGTAAAGACTCAGCAAGGTTGAAATTGCTGGAGTCTCTAATAGAAATGTTGTTCTATTGCAATGCTGAGTGAGTTTTTGGATCTGTACTGCTCCTTGCTTGTCTCATTGGCTTACTCTGTCCCCTGTCCTGTGTTGTTGCAGGGTCTCTGGACTGCAGGAATGAGGAAGCCTCGGAGGAGGTCCCAGCAGAGCACAGAGGGGAGGCGTTCACCATCACCCTACAGCCTCAAGTGCTCACCCACTCGGGAGACACTGACCTATGCTCAGGCCCAGCGGATTGTGGAGGTGGACATTGATGGGCGGCTTCATCGTATTAGCATCTACGATCCCTTGAAGATCATCACAGAGGATGAGCTGACTGCCCAGGACATAACAGAGTGCAACAGCAACAAAGAAAACAGTGAGCAGCCCCTTTTCCCTTCCAAATATAAGAAAACCTCTTCCAAAGGCAAGAAGAAGGAGTCCTGCTCCAAACATGCACCAGGGACATCTTTACACTTACCCCAGCCCAACTTCCGTGTGGTGGACTCCTTCAGCCAACCAGAGGCTCCTCCTCTCCCTGCTGCCTACTACCGATACCTTGAAAAGCCTCCTGAGGACCTTGATGTAGAGGTGGAGTATGACATGGATGAGGAGGATCTGGCATGGCTGGAAATGGTCAATGAGAAGAGAAAGGATGATGGTTATGGCACAGTTTCTGCTGACACTTTTGAGCTGCTGGTGGATCGGTTGGAAAAGGAGTCGTATCTGGAGAGCCGGAGCAACGGGGCTCAGCAGTCCCTAATTGATGAGGATGCCTTCTGCTGTGTCTGCATGGACGATGAGTGTCACAACAGCAACGTCATCCTATTCTGTGATATCTGCAACCTGGCTGTACACCAGGAGTGTTACGGTGTGCCCTACATCCCTGAGGGGCAGTGGCTTTGCCGCTGCTGCTTACAGTCCCCTTCTCGCCCTGTGGATTGTGTCCTTTGCCCAAACAAAGGTGGAGCCTTCAAGCAGACCAACGACGGCCGCTGGGCCCATGTGGTTTGTGCCATCTGGATCCCAGAAGTCTGCTTTGCAAACACTGTGTTCCTGGAGCCCATTGAAGGGATAAATAACATCCCCCCGGCTCGGTGGAAGCTCACATGCTGTATCTGCAAGCAGAAGGGCATGGGAGCTGCTATCCAGTGCCACAAGATGAACTGTTATACTGCCTTCCACGTCACCTGCGCCCAGCGGGCTGGTCTCTTCATGAAGATTGAACCCATGAGGGAGACGAGCATCAACGGCACGACGTTCACCGTGCGCAAGACTGCCTATTGTGAGAGTCATTCCCCACCTGGGACAGTGAAAAAAGGGTCTCCAGCTGCTGGTGCTGAAGGGCAGGAGGCCTCTGTGAAGGAGGAGGCAGAGGAAGAAGCCAATTCTGGCCCTCCCAAAGGCTCTCTGAAGAAGAACCAATTGAGATTGAAGCAGAAGATCAAGAAGGAGCTTGGTGATGTGACCAATGGGCGTTCGTCTTTGCCCATGGTGACAGTCACACAAATTCCCTCTTACAGGTGAGTGTCACAGATTTAGGGAAGGAGGTGGACAGGGTCTGTTTTGAGGACTTGATTGCTTTTGTTGGCCTTGTGAACACTGAATCTGCAGTCAAGACTCAGCAGTGGCTGTCTTCAGAGAGTGCTCTGCAGAACCCTTCCTGACCAGTGTTACTCCACATGAGTGCTGAGGGCATGCTGTGGTTTCCCTGCTTTACCATTGCAAACTGCTGTGTAACACAGAATCTGTGGAGGTCCCTAACTGAAAACAGCTCTTTAGCATCTGGATTCGCACAGATGGTTGTGAGGATGTTCTTAAAACACTTCAGGCATTGCTGTTTGGCAGGCAGATAGAGGTCATCCTGCTATTAAATAGTTTCTAATCTCCTCATTTCATAGTTTCTTAACTTCTCCTTTTATTACAGAGCAAGTTAAACCTGTTAGTGTTGTAAGCAGCTTTGAATTTGGCTGTGGGGGGGGATTTACCTCCCACTTCTCTCACAAAACTCTAGGAAGTGCTGCTAGTTTGGTGCATTGCGAAGTGTGGTGATGTGTTGCTGGTATTTTAACAGATGGGTAAGCTTTGGAAAACTGCTGATAAGGCACAATATGTAATCTAATGAATGGTTCAAAAAGGTTAAAGTAGGTGATACATGATTCTTGGACTCTTATCAAGTTAGTTTCTCAGACTCCAACTTAATAACATCAGACTTAAAAGTCCTACAGGAAAGTTCTTGATGCTGAAAGTAGTTTTGAAATGAGGGCTTGGAGCTGAATTTGTGGTCGCATACTTTGTGCTGTGGTGAGTGCTTGGTGAGAACCTCCAGCTGAGCTGCTACTGACATGTGAAAAGCAGACACATAGGTCTTCATGGTGAGGAGGTTCCACATTGCACTTGTAGTTCAGAGTGTGCATTGGTGCACAAAGCTTCATTAGGAATTGTGATAGCGTCACCAGGGTCTGTGGGATCATGGTTGCTTTGGGGTTAGCTCCACGACACCTCTTTGCTTCCTTCAGGCTCAACAAGATCTGCAGTGGCCTCTCCCTCCAGAGGAAGAACCAGTTCATGCAGAGGCTCCACAGCTACTGGCTGCTGAAGCGCCAGGCGAGGAATGGGGTGCCCCTGATCCGGCGCCTGCACTCGCACCTTCAGTCCCAGAGGAATGCGGAGCAGGTACTGGTACCCAGCTGGACACACATGGAGGGACGAAGAGCTTGCTTTCAGGGGTGAATGTGCTTGGTGCACGGCTGGGAAGGAGAATGAGGTGAAAGGATCAGGGGATAAACTGATTTAAGTCTCTTTTGGTCTCCTCCTGGTATGCTCATGCCTGAAGAGCTGAGTTAGTATGTCAGTGCCACTAGTGTTTCACATGCCACTAGAACTGGTTTTGAGGAGCCAGCAGATAAGTTTTTCCCCTTAGTCAGGAGACCGAGGACTGTGCAAGGGTGTGATGGGCCCTTGGTGGAATCATCTCTAAGATGAATCATAAAGCCACATTCCTCACGTGTGATTAGAAATCCCCTCCTCAAGAAAAAGGGTATTAGCTCCAGAGTCCTGGCCAAGCTCCAGTTTGGGTCATTCTTCCTGCAGCTTGTTTCCCACCCTCCCATGCACATTCATGTGGAAGTTCAGTCATATCCATCAGCTCTGGACTCCTTTGCTTCCTTCTGTGAGCTGGCATCCAGAGTCACTCGATCTTGATGCTGTTAAACAGCACTGAGTTTGGCTCAAGTCAATGGTGAAGTCATGAAGCAATTGGACTCTACCCTCTAACATAGCCTGTCAGTAGGTGCTGTGCGTGTTGTGCACGTTGTACATGTGCATTTTTACTGTAGCTGGAGGAATTTATAGGCCTTTGGTTTGCATGAAGACTGCTCTGGATGAATAATAAGAAAACCTATTTTCCACTCATCGATCTGGGGCGTGGGGAAGCGCAGCATTTCCTTGGTGTATTTGGCAATTTACTGTAAGTAAGTTCTTAAAACCGAATGTCCTATAAATAGAACCCATCAAGACCCTGGGGAAACAATTGTCCTCTCCTGGCAGTCCTGAGAAAGTGTGTGCACTTCAGGTATATCCTCAAATCCATTCAAAAGCCACAGATTTAGGAAAGGGTGGATGATTGCCACTAAACTGTGTCTTGGAAGGTGTGAGCTCATCTCCCAGCATTGGCTGTTCCTTTGTGTTTTGGTGAATCTCTTTCCCTGATTATTTCTTACTGGTTACAGGGAGGATAATGCTAGCTCTTCCTCTGCTCACTTTGCCTTTCTACTGTAAAAGCTTTGGGCTGCCTCTTCAATGCACAGCGGCCAAGAGAAAAATTTCCAGCCTCTATAATGAACTTGTGTATTTATACTCAAGTATGTACTGAAGCATGGTCCCAGAGTGTAGCTACAGGATGATTTAGGCCTAACTTCACAGATAACATAATATCCAGAAAGGCTGATGTCTTTATTAGCTAAATGGGGCATCATTTAGAGTCAGGAGGAAGACTATGAGAGCAGTTCACAGGGGACGCCTAGAAAGAGGTTTTATTTCTAACCCTGCTGCTATGTTTTCCAGAAGGAGCAGGATGAGAAGACCAGTGCAGTGAAGGAAGAGCTGAAGTACTGGCAGAAACTGCGGCATGACTTGGAGCGGGCACGGCTGCTCATCGAGCTGATCCGTAAGAGGGAAAAACTCAAACGGGAGCAGGTAGGGAGTTTTAGCTGTCAGAGTGCTGCACTTACCTTTAGTCCCATGCAAGCTCCCCATGCTGCAGGAGGCACACGGGGAACAGGGCACTTCTTGAACCTTTTCCTCTTCTCACGGAGTCTGACCGTTGGATTTGCCTTTCTCTCTGTGTCAGTCCCAACCTTGCGCTGCTCAGCCTCTGCCCTCGAAAGCAGCACTGGGCTGCAGCAAGCTGGGAAAATGGATTTGCATAACTATAGTGGATTTGATTCTTGACCTACAGCACCACTTCTGTTTCTGGGCATGGCATAGGTGTTTTGCAGAGTGGAAGTTAGGTCACCTTTAATGATTATTGCAAGAGGTTGGTAACACCTACTGCAGAGAAAGAGCTAAATCACAATTCTGCTCCTGATTTCTCAAGCTAAAAATTCATGTGGTTTGCCCTCTAGTTCCGTTTTTTTACAAGAAAGAAGTTTTATGATGGATACCATTTACTAAATTTTTCAATTTCTTCTTTGATCTGTGTGCTGTTCTCCAAAGTTGCGCCAGTTAAGGTTGCTTCCCAAGCTTGCCAGCTTTGCCTGTCGAGGGTCTTTGCTTGCCATGCCTGGTTGGTCTCTGCAACCACAATTGTGCTCTCTGGCACCAGCATCTTCGAGGACAGCTTCATTAGAGACTCACTGTGTGCGTTGTGAGCCTGTGTGCATGACCTCAGGCACTGCCTGAGCGCTCTCAGGCTGTCTGCAGGGAGCCAGGCAGAGGGAAAGCAGCATCCTCTGTGATCAGAGCTGCTCTGTGAACTGTTTTTTCATGGCCATAAACTGCCCACAGTGGTTTTGACGGACCCCTTTTTTGAGGTCTTTTTTGATGCAATTTTGGATAGGAAGGTCAAAAGAAAAGTCATTCTTGGGTTTTGTTTGCTTTCACTATCTTGATAAATCCTTATGACAGTTGGCTAAGTCCATTAAAGCTTGTTGAAACTTTGGTGTCCTTTATAAAAGGATATCACAGAAAAGTGTGTGTCTGGTTGGACCTCTATCCCAGTCCAGCTTTTAGGTGAATGGAGAAGGATGCTCCGGAGTCCCAAGTCTTTGACTTCTTTCCTTGTTTTGGAGGAAGAGTGTGGTCTTTATATCCCATCTTCATTCATTCTCTTATTGATGCTGTCTTGTTTAGCACATCAAATACAGCTTTTTGTAAGCAGATTTGCTTTCCTTTGCTACTGAAGTGGTTGATTTAATGACATAATGAGGAATTATAAGATCAAAGAAATTAAAACATTAAAGGAGAAATAAATACTTCTGTTCTTCCAGTCTCCTTTGAACAGAGTTTCATTGTAAGAGATCAAACTGGTGCTACAACTTGTTTACTTGAAATCAGACTTCATAGGGGATGGAAGAAACCGTATTAGGGACTTGCAGACATCTAACCACTGTTGTTTGGCTTCTGCCTTGAAGTGTGAGAGCTTAAATCCTGAGCTTTGTTTGTGCTCTTTAGTCTAATTGTGGATGTTGTTCATGTAAACACCTACATGCTTCTAACTTTTGTATGGTGTTGCTAATAGGCATAATAATATCTTGAGGCAGGGAGTTCTATAGTGTATTTTACCAGGCATGAAAAGCTTCTTCCTGTTTTCATTTTTAGTTATATTTTCTTATTTTCCAGCCTTTCCTCTTGTTTTGGCTTGATGAGATTGGATAAGCCCCAATTCCCCATACAAAAAGATTGAACTGTGCAGTTTGACTCTGCAAATCTGCTTATGTGCATCCTGCACATGAAGAGGACAAGGTGTTTGCTAGAATTTCTTCAGCAATGAGTGTCCCAGGCTGGTCGTGATGATCTGGGGTTGCCACCACTGATTAGAGCTGCGGTGATGACTCAGGAGAAATCAGAGAGAGACACCACTGTATCTTGTCCTCTATAGTTGTGCTCATCATTGTTTTCCCATCCCCAGGTGAAGGTTCAGCAGGCTGCCATGGAGCTGCAGCTCACCCCTTTCAACGTACTTCTGCGCACAACACTGGACCTGCTGCAGGAGAAGGATGCTGCCCAGATCTTTGCGGAGCCTGTTAACCTGAGCGAGGCAAGTCTCTTTCCTAGAGGTGTCTAATGGGTTTTAGACAAGGTAGTTCTGGGTAAAAGCACTGGAAGCCACCTTACCCCAAGCTGCAGTTGGACTAAAGGGTATCCCAGAGAGGACTCACAGTGGGGGTACCCTTCTGGGCCAGAAATAGTGTGTTGCTTTCTGGAAGCTTCAGCACGTCTCAGTAATGTTTTGCAGGATGTGTCTGCCTTGACTGAGTGATGCAGAAATGAACCACTGGTGCTGCCCTTTGCTAGTGGAAAGGGCACTGAGTGCTTATGGTGGATGCGCTCTAGTTGGCTAGTAAATGGTTTTTGTAATTGTACAGGTTTTATATGTTTAGGTTCCAGATTACCTGGAATTCATTTCCAACCCAATGGATTTTTCCACCATGAGGCGGAAGCTGGAGTCTCACCTGTACCGAACACTGGATGAGTTTGAGGAAGACTTTAACCTTATAGTTACCAACTGCATGAGGTATAATGCTAAAGACACGATTTTCCACCGAGCAGCTGTCCGGCTCCGAGACCTCGGAGGAGCGATATTGCGCCATGCACGGCGGCAGGCTGAAAGCATCGGCTTTGACACTGATGTGGGGATTCACCTGCCTGAGTCACCCAAAACTGAGGACTTTTACCGCTTTTCTTGGGAGGATGGTGAGTTTCAGCCTTTGGTTTTCTCAGGTAGATCATAACTATGTTCTTTGTTCTGAGCATGTCACTCAGCCTGCTGGAAATCAGAGCCATCATTCAGCATACAAGAATTTTCCTATCCATCTGTTTACCTAAGTATATATATATAGCTCCTTTAGAGCCTCAAAGTGCAGAATTTCAGATGTGCCGGACACTCTGAGCTAGATGCAGCTTTGGAAGTTCTTCTCTGTGAGGCTCTGGCACAGGGTGCCCAGAGAAGCTGTGGCTGCCCCATCCCTGGCAGTGTTCAAGGCCAGGTTGGACAGGGTTTGGAGCAAGCTGCTCTAGTGGAAGGTGTCGCTGCCCATGGGAGGGGATTGGAGCTGGATGATCTTAAGTTCCTTTCCAACCCAAACCATTCTATGGGTCTATGCCTGTCTCAGAAGAGCTTTGTAACTGCCCATGTTGTTCGATTTGTGCCATGGCTGTAGTACAAGCTTGACATTTTAAAGAACAGAGCAAAAGTGGATCTAGGATGTCTTTGCTCTGAGGAAGGCCTGTGCATTTCATTATAAATTGGCAAGGTGCAAAGCAACTGGGTTCGATGGAGCGCTAAGGGCTGGAAGGAGCCTGATGTAGGGTTAATGTCCTGGGACGCAAGCAGTCTTTCTTGCTGAGACTTCCCATTCACAACATGACCACATCCATTTCCACTGCCGTCTGGAGATGCAGCTCCAAAGCATTGGTTGAATAACTTGTCTAAACTTAGCATAGAATATTGCTGGCATCCAGCATGCAGAGCTTGCAGTCTGCCATCAAGTTCATGAATGTTGCAGCTTTTTAGATGCAGATGGATAGTCTGTTAGGAAACTCATATATATGAGAGCACGTCTGTCAGCTGTCTGCCCCACTCCTGCAGATGCCAGCCCTTTAGCAGAGCCAGAGGAATGGCAAACATGTTGTGTTTTGGCCAGTTCTGTTTGTGGTCTGATTTTGTTGTTTAATCTGGCAATGAAATAGGTTTCTGCCAAGGACCTGCGCTGTAAGCTGTCATGGGTGCAAATGTATGTCCTTTCACTGTTGCCCCTGGGACAGTAATGGGAACTGGAGGGCAGAGCAAGTTATATCAGCTGCCCTTTACCCAAATGAAGGAAGTCCAAGCTCCAAGGTTAACTGCTGAGTCCCCAAACTAAAGCAATTGCTTCGTGAATAGTATCAAAGAGAATGAGGAATGGCAGTGGTCCCAAATGCTTCTTCAAGAAGCCTTACTCCTTCCCTTCACTGTTATAATCTGTTTCTATGCAGTGGATAACGTCCTTCTCCCAGAGAACCGGGCTCACCTCTCTTTGGAGGCCCAGCTGAAGGAGCTTCTGGAGAAGCTGGACATGGTGAGCACCATGCGGTCCAGTGGTGCCCGGACGCGACGTATCCGACTTCTGAGACGGGAGATCAACTCCATTCGGCAGAAGCTGGCCCAGCAGCAGAACAAGACCATGCCCAATGGGGAGCCTGTGCAGAGGGAAGAAGGGCTGGATAAAGCACCAAGGGAGGGGGACGAGGAAGGAGAGAAAGGTAAGAGGTTACAGCAGGATGCAGGAGTATGCAGTTCTGGTGTCCTCAACATAAAAAAGACATGGAGCAAGTTCAGAGGAGGCCACAAGGCTGATAAGGGAACTGGAGCACCTCCCATATGAAGACAGGCTGAGAACACTGAGGCTGTTCAGCCTGGAGAAGGGGAGCTGCGTGGAGACCTCACAGCAGCTTCCAGTGTCTGAAGGGGGTCTACAAGGATGCTGGGGATGGACTCTTCATCAGGGACTGGAGAGACAGGACAAGGGGTGATGGGTTCAAACTTAGATAGGGGTAGTTCAGGTTGGATATAAGGCAGAAGTTCTTTACTGTGTGTGTGGTGAGACACTGAAACAGGCTGCCCAAAGAAGTGGTAAATGCTCCATCCCTGGCAGTGTTCAAGGCCAGGTTGGACAGAGCTTTGAGTGACATGGTCTAGAGTGAGGTGCCCCTGCCCATGGCAGGGGGATTGGAACTGAATGATCTTAAGGTCCTTTCCAGCCCAACTTGTTCTGTGGTACTTTGATTTTAGCTCCAGCTCTCTAGTGCATGTCAGCGATTAAGATCTGCTGTTTCTCCTATCTGTAGCCTTTGTGAAAGGTGGGAATGGCTGTGGAATAACTCTTTGGGAGTTTTGGGAAATAACTATTTCTAAGGTGTTCACGCAGACTCTATTCCTTTAGCAGATGACTCCAAACCCCCACACCCTCCAACCCTGGAGCCCACAGGACCTGCGCCCTCCCTCTCAGAGCTGGACTCTCTGCAGGACCCTCCAAAGCTCAAACCCATCAGTGAAAGCAGGTCCTTGAACCAGCTGCAGAAGAGGGTGGTGTTGGACAGGGATCTCTTTGACAAGAAGGCTTTGCAGCGGGAGAGCCAAGCCTTCCAGCGCCTGCTCAGCGACAACGGGCTCAACGGGCTGGCCTTGCCCCCTGCAGACACCCCCTCCAGCCCTGCCTTCAGTGGCGTGGGCAGACGGACATCTGTCCTATTCAAAAAGGCTAAGAATGGCGTGAAGCTGCAGAGGGGCCTGGACTGCTCACTGGAAAATGGGGAGGACCAGCAGCTTTCACCCTCCCGCCCGGATGGGGAGCAACAAGCCCGGAAGCGGCCACAGAGCAGGACCTGCAGTGAGAGTGATGGGGAGAAGTCACCCAGGCAGGCAGGGCAGAAAGGTAATTCCTTGGGATTTCTCTTCCTTCTGAACCCTTGGAGACTGTGATGGGGCTGAGGGAGTACGAATCTAAGGTAAAGATGTCTGCATCCAAACCTACTCACCTGAAACTCACTTTATGCTTGAGGGAAACAGTGTCTATTGTCAGATGTGCCTGGTGAAAGCTCCAGCTCTTCTGCACGTCTGCAATAGGGCAGGCAAGACATGTCTGTAATGGGTTGCACCTCTCTCTTTCAATGACTATACATGGAATTTCTGGTAACTTAGTTCAGAGTGGGGCTAGAGAAGGGCAGTGGAGCTGGTGCAGGGCCTGGAGCACAAGTGTGATGGGGAATGGCTGAAGGACCTGGAGGGGCTTATTCTGGAGAAGAGAAGGCTCAGGGAGGGCCTTATTGCTCTCTACAACTGCCTGAAACCAGTTTTTTCTAGAGCATTTTTCTCTCAGCGTGTCTTCCAAATGACACTTGGAAGCCAGATGAGCAAGTGGTTCATTTCCTGGCCTCTGGACTTCCCTGGTGAGCTGGCTCTCCTGTTCCATCCCTGGGCACTTCTCTAGCACTTGCTTCTTCAGAGACTGCCTAATTTTTTGTGTGTTGCGGGTAGAAATACCCTTATTGGCCACCTTTTGGTTGCAGCTGAGTCTGGGGAACTCAGTACAGAATTTTCCTCTCTCATTGAAGCACTCATCTTTGTGGACGTGAGTCATGGGACAGTGGCCCCACCTGAGCCTTGGTGGCATCTCTGTGTGTTGCTGCTGCTTCTCTGGGCTGATTCCCACTTGTCTCCTTGGCAGGAGTGACCAATGGCTTTGTAAAGCAGACATTGAGTGGCTCTGACTCTGAGTGCAGCTCTGGCCTGGGCAGTGGGCTGGTATTTGAAGCCTGCAGGTAAGTGCTTCATGCAGAACTGTCCCCAGAACACCTTCTATGTCTGGATTAATCTGCCTTGTTTTATTGTTCAACCTCTTTGTTTCAACCCCAGCCCAAACTTACTTATTTTGTATGTTGATCCTAAAAGACAAAGAGCTTCTGAGGTTCCATCACATCCTCTTAAACCCAAATGCAGTGCTTCATTTTCAAGCAAATGGGTATTCTGTTCCTCAATGCATCCACAGCCTCTGCTGATGGATGCATATCTTCTGGCAGCTCTTGATAGAAAAAAAGATAGAAAACCCTTGAACTCAAATGTCCTGTTCAGCACTACAGGTGAAGCTGAACTTCTGCTACCTGCTGAGTTGCTGCATTCTTCCTTTCAGAGGTTTGTAAGCAGACCTGGGCACTTCAAACAGACCTGAACAGACTTAAAGCAAACGTCTGTCATCTTTTGGTCAGATGTTGGGCTACCATATCTATTTTCTGGTCTTGTCTACCCATCCAGCCCTCCTAACACTGACTCTAGTAATTTCACAGCCCTTTTACTGCATGGTAAAACCTGCATTTTGCCACAGTCACCTTTGTGTGGCAGGCTGAGCACATTTGACCTCCATGGGTAAGATCATCCAGGACAGGCAGAAGCACGACTTTCTTACCAATATTCTTAGTAATATTTTCAGTGCCTTGAACATGTTGTTGCCCTCTGCTTGTCTTTGATGACCCTCAGGATGACCCATCATTAGAGAAATACGTTCAGACATTTCCTCCCAATGCATGTACTCAGTCCTGTAAGATTTCAACTTTGCAGTGTTATTACAGTCATAAAACTCCCCATGTCCGCTCCTTCTCAGGTCTGAACATACAAACTATGAGCTGTGTAACACATCATTCTGGTTGAATCCCAGGTGCATTTTTCAAATGAAAACTTTCTCTGCTCTGCAGAGTGATCCTAAATGTTGGCTGTCAAAAGGGTGGATAACGTTGCAGTTGTAGCTAAGGTTTGATTAGTGTTTCCATTATAAATCTGTTCATAAAGGCTTTTTTTGCCCATATCAAAGGGCAAGGCCTTGCATTCAGAGGAGCAGTTTTGGTGCCAGGGCTTTTCCCTGTGGCAGAGTGGTCCGACTCCACAGTCAGGTGCCAGACAGCCTGAGGGAAGCATGTGGCACCGCAGTAAATGATGTCTGAGCACAGGCTGAGCCCCTTGGAGGCATGGCACCTCCAGCTCTTCTCTAAGGTGGAACACCCGCCCATTTCATCATCTCTCCCCTCTTCTCTGGGCTGTGTGCCCCGATCTTCAGATCAGTTGTTGCCTCTTCTGTAAGCTGGATGCTTACAAAAGAGGCCTCAGCCTGTGCAGATCTGACCAGAAGGTCATTGCAGAGGAGTTGGGCTAAAAGACTTTTGAAGATCCTTTCCAGCCCAAACTATTCTGTGATTCTGTTGTAATAAACTTGTCAAGTAAGGAGCTGCATCAAAGGGAACAAAAAGGAGAGACCTGGATTCACACATAGTTGAAGTGTGATTTAAATGAGGGCCCTTGTGTCATGCAGAAATCCTTCACTGGGTGAGGGTACAGTCAGAACAGGAGCAGGAACCAGGAACTTCCTTTCAAACCATATCTTGGCCTTATGGCTACACTGTACTCACCTCTGTTTGCCCCTCTGTAAGGAAGGGAGGCAAATTGGAATTCACAGGAGAATGTGGGAACTTGTTAGTTGGTGTTTGTGTAGTACTTTGAAGATGAAACGTGTGATGTAAATGCTTACTACAATAATTGCCAGCAACTCACATAGCAAAAATTACATTAGAGCTATGTGACATCCACAAAACAAGGAATTAAAACCAAGCTGATGTCTCATGGATAACTTGTACAATTATTCTATTCAGGAACTGCTCTGTTTACTCCTTTTTCTCCAGTCTTTCTTTTTGAGCACCAAATTCACCCAGAATGGGTTATTAGAAAACTTTAAAAGAAAAATAGAAAAAAAATCCTCAAGAAGTGAAAACCCCATGATTGCTTGAGGTGGAGATGATAGCCGTTTGCTGTCTGTAATATCTGTAGTAATGAGGTGAAGGCCATGGGCTGAGAGAGTCCCAACTGCATTAGATACGCTCCGTCCCTGGCCGTGTTCAAGGCCAGGTTGGACGGTGTCTTGGTTGACATGGTCTAGTGTGTCGTGTCTGTGCCCGTGGCAGGGGGGTTGGAGCTGTATGATCTTAAGGTCCTTTCCAACCCAAATCGTTCTATGATTCTATGATTGATTCTATGTTGGAGCCATGTTGGAGGGCTGCTTAGTTGTCTCTGAAGTCAGTACACAGCTGGCTGAGCTCATGCAAGCTCCAAACATTATCACGTCAGCTCTTCAGCATGAGGTCTTTGCTGGGTTTCTTTCTTGTGTTCATAGCTTGGTTTCTGGTAGGCCTCTTTCATTGCTTGTGGCAAAGCTGGGATAATGTTCAGTGTACTTGAACCAGAAGAAATGTATTGATTGTTCTTTTCGTGTCAGTGATGTTACAGTGTTTTAAGCAGAGCTGGGGAATCCATTTTTTTGGCTCTGTTTTTAAGGGTAATCTACTTTCTCCAAATGTCTTACTTTTGCATATCTTTCCAACAGTGGTTTGATGCCTCCCAAGCGGAGTCGAGGGAAGCCAGCTCTTTCCCGAGTGCCCTTCTTGGATGGTGCGAATGGAGACTCTGATTACAGCAGCTCAGGTGAGAACAGCTCTGCAGCACATCCTGCTCTGGTCCCAGCACTCCATCTGATCCAACGGGAGAAGGTCTTAATGCAGAAACTAGTACTGAGTGAACTACCCAGGTTGCACTTTCAGGCTGCTTACCTGCCCATGCATTACTGCCTGTTTGGTTACAAGTGTAGGTTATTGCATAAAAGGTTTTTCCTGCTTTCACATTTGCTGGTGTTCTCCTCAGATGGGTGCTTTCTGTAATTCTGGTGTGTACCATGTACCTGGCACTGTTTTCACCTGTTTTGCGACTAGCTGCCTTTAGTGATGCTGCAATACAGGCAGTAAATCATCATTTTATAGAAGAGAAGTCTCTCTGGAGATGACCTTGTGGCTGCTGCCTCTAGTACTGCTGTCATCGCTTTCAGCGTCTTTGTAACAAAGTTGTCTTTGCCAAACTGTGCTGTACAGCTGTAAAATTAAGTCATGCTCCTCTAGTCCTAGACAAGGCACTACACCAATCTTGCAGTGCTCACATGAGCAGATTCTTGTCTTTCTTACAGTGTGTCAGTGCTCAAGTTATGGCAGGTCTATGCTGAAATCAGAGCTCAGCTTTGACTCCCCGGTACTCTCTGTACAGCTCCTGTGTGCTGGCTCCCATCTCCCTGGGAACCATTATTATCCCAGACCCCAGGCACTCAGCAGGCTGCTTTGGGGATAAGCTCACAGAGCAGGGCTGGTGCTGGGAGAATTAGAATCAGTGGGAGAATTCTGTGGTTTAGAACATCATTTCATTATGGAGGAATGCATCTGGAATGCAGTAGTAGAGAAGCACATCAGATCCGTTTGGCAGGGAGCTCTTTTGGGTCATACTCAGTGTTTTCTAGATTCACTTTGAGTTCTGGTAAAGCCAGTGTTTGACCATTTCTTCCCCAAAGCAAGCACTGCTTGCTGTAAAATTCACATTAATGGGGATTACTCCTTTTCCAGGACCAGGAGCTGGCAGGTGAGTTATTCATGTCTTGAATGGATCCTTTGCCATGCCATACTTCTGACTGAAGTTTGAAAAATTAATGATTAATAGACTTCTGTCAATTAGAACCAGGCATTTCCCATAGACATCAAATACCCCCACAGTATTACAGTATCAGAATAGTCTATAGAGATTTGTATTTAGGAGGAGTGAAAAGGAGCTGTCTGAACAGTGGTTCAAAGTAATCTCAGATACACCTTCATCAGTTCCGTTGAAGATGGGTTTGACCTGGTGGCGCCTAATGGACCAAATTCATCTCTCGTATACCCATGTGATTTCAGTGGTATAGCAGCTATTCACTCCAGAATTGAATTTGATTCATAGTTCCATATTGAAGAGTTCATCTGAAGCTACATGCACTAACAGACTTAGACCCATGATCGAGGGGACTGTGGTGTTATCTTAATGCAGAACATGACTGTACTGACGGAGCATAAAGAAGGCTGGACATCGGCTGTGGCCGGGCTAGATCTCACTGTGCCTTACATTTTACTGTAAACTTACTGCAGATGAGATCTTCCTTGCTGCAGAGAGGCCTTACCACCTCTGGTTTGGATACTCAATGCCTATAGGTGCAAACAATGAACAACTTTCCATTTTGCTCTAGATCTTGGTTAAGAGAAATGGTTTGGGATTATGCAGATGATTAAATGACAAAGAGCTGGACAATAGGTTTGTTATGTAAAAAAGGTGAAATTCCAGCTTTCTGCTTGCTGAAGAATCAAATAAAAGAAGAAAACAGAGATATTGTCAGTATGTTGTAAGTACAAGAGTGGTTCATCTCTTGCAGCTGATTGCTGCTGGGACAGTGCAGGCCATCGCACCCAGGTTAGATGACGGTGTGGTTTCTTGTGTTATCATAAGCCCCTGGCTAGCTGTCACCCTCCTAAGCCATGTCTCCTTCTGTCCCTTAGGCAGGACTCTGCTGATGTCCTTTGAGAGTCAGGCTGAGCTGGAGCCCTTGGAGCTCGTGTGGGCCAAGTGCCGTGGCTATCCCTCCTACCCTGCCCTGGTAAGTACACCAGCGCTTTCATGCATCCTGTACCCGCATTGCAGGTAGCCCAGAACACAGTGCTAGCGTGCAGTGTAACCAGGCAGAACAGGAAAACTTCCCAAAGTCATGCGATGTGCCCTTCCTATTTCCTTTTCTCTTTGCACAGTGAATTTTCCCTGTGCTCAGTGTTTCTGAGGACTGCAGAGGATTCATAAAACATTGCTCTCTCAGTGCCAGGAATAGGAGGAGATCTTTCCTCTCCTCTCCTATTCACTCTGTAGGTATCGGGAAAGTGATCAGTACTGCTGGCATGAGAAGACCTACATTTTACAAAGGCAGGCACCAGGTTCCACTGGTGTCCAACTGCCTGCACAGTTTCCTGTATAGTGAGTACAACTCCCTATGGTCTTGTGATGGGCATATCCTCTTCTAATAACTGTATGTTTGATTTAAATAGAATATATTCATGTGTTTGCATCTAGTCCTATGACTATAGTTCCTTAACATTTATCCATCTTTGGATATTTGACTGTTAAGGTGAAATCCATGAACCTGGCTTCAGTTCCAAAGCCAGGCCCAACATGCTGTTGTTGCTAGGAAGTGCCAGTACCACTGCAGGGTTTTACATGCTTGCTGAGTTATAAACAGAGATGGCAGAAGTGAAATAAGAACATGGATAGAACAACATTTTGGTTTTTCTGCTGCTTTTAAATGGATCCCTTGAGACGTGGCTCCTCTGCCATCTCTGAGTGGGAGCCCACAGGAGGGAACAGCTGTGGATCTGCTAGCTGTGTTGGCCAGCCAAAGCACTTTTAGATCTCTGTGTTGCTGTGGCCAAAGTTAAACTGTGTGTTAGCATGCATTTAAACACTGAGATTGCCCCCTAAAAGGCATATTTCTGTAACAGTCTGTTGCAGTGCTGAAGTGTCTTCAGTTCCTGCAGTTGGCCAATGTCAAAGCCAGGCTGCTTTTTTGAGCCCTTAGGAGCCAAGATCAGGAGGCAAACAAGAGTGTTTGTGAGTGTTTGTGAGTGTTGTGCGCATGGCAGGGGATTGGAACTTTCCAACCTGAGCCATTCTGTGATGGTGTCCACCCTTTGCTTCTCCTGCCATAATCACATAGCACAGATGTCTGACACTGACTTCTGCTTTATATGGGGAGAATAACTGTGTCTGTTGTTACTCCCCTGCAGTGACCCAAGTCTGTGTTCCCCATCCCTGATAAAGCTGGAACTGCTTGTCTGCTCTCGCAGAATATTGACCCTGATTCTGCTCTAGCAGCAGAATAAATCTGAGGGGTGGCACTGAAGTCAGCTGGGCTGCAGTGGAATGGAGCTGCTGTTAACCTCACTGTGCCTGCTGCCTACAGCAGCGGTGGTACATTTGTTGTATGAATTTGAAGTGAGGGAGGGAAATCCTTCATTGAACACAATGATACTGAGTTTCTACTAAATGGCAGTTGTTGTAAATGCAGCTACACCCATGCAGAACAACATACTTACAGCTTTTCCCTTTTTTAACATCAGGTGCTTGACTTTTGGACTGACTGGCTTCTCTTCCAGAGGGGAAGACAAAAAGAGCCACTGAGACAGAACATTCTGCTTACCCATCCCAAGTAGATCTTCATTGTCTAGCTTGGATAGACTGAAAGAACAGAAAAAGAAAACACATTTTCTGCAGTACTTGAAGGGGTTTGTGCTTAAATGTCCTTTCCCTGTATCACTAGATAATCGATCCCAAGATGCCACGTGAAGGTTTGCTCCACAACGGAGTCCCCATCCCAGTTCCACCCATGGATGTGTTGAAGTTGGGGGAACAGAGGCAGACAGAGGCAGGAGAAAAGCTCTTTCTTGTCCTTTTCTTTGACAACAAGAGAACCTGGTGAGTGCTGTGGCAGAGAGGGAAGATTTAACATAATCTCTGGTGTATGGGAGCGTGCAGGGGTTATGATGATGTTACATGGAAACTGGAGATTTTAAACATGCAGCAGTCACGAAGAGCCATAAGGAAGGCAGCATGCTTTTCCTGGCCCAAAAGCATGACGTCTGAGATGGTGAACAGCCCAGCATCCTTCACCCACAGGTCACATCACCACAAAAATACTGAGGCACGTGGAGAACCAATTTAATAGTCCAAATGTGCAGCAGATTAGAGAGAGCATTTGCCTTTAAAACCCCAGCAGACTGAGCAGCCGGTTCCAGTGCTGCACAAAAGATTGGCCAAAAATCTCCAGGGTAACATTTTCCAAATGCTGGGGTTATTCCATATTTAGACTTGTCAGAGGTGCTGAGTACCTGCAATTTTCAAATCAAGGCATTTAGGTAAGATGGAAATGTAGGTGTAAGCACCTGGCTCAGGGCAAGCGCAATACCTCAAGCCCTGTTCTATCTCAGACTGCATCTGCTGTCTGAGATAGTATCAGTGGCTGACCATGTTACCACGCTCACATGGTGACAGTAACCCAGACACGTATAATAAGCCACAAACCAGTGATGTCCCTTAAAAAATAAAGCTTTGAAATCCATATATGAAACAATAGGAAAATTGGAACACTGGAGAATTACGCTGGAAGAGGTGAGTCCTCGCAATGAGGCAGCAGCCACATGCTGAACCCGCTGGATTATTTAACCAGCAAATGCCACATGGGAACATGAATTCAAAAAGGAGCCTAGTGGTACTTTGAGAGGCCTTTTCCTCCGTAAGTCTCCTGGGAAAGGTCTTTGCTGTCATCCCTGGAAGAGCAGGGAGCCAGATGATAAGGGAAGGGCAAGGGGATGAAGGAAGAATGTGAGCATTGACCCTCTTGGGGAAGCTGAGGAGGGGATCACGTTTGCATCACTTGATGGATATGTTTGTGTCCTCTGGGGAAAAGAGGTGCCAAGGGACACACTCCTGGGGCTTTTTATTAGTGCAGTGCATTGTTTCACTGTCCCAGAGTACCAGAAGCACTTGGTACAGGGCATGGTCTTCAAAGAGGTACTAATAAATGATGTTAGCAGAACATCAGTGGCAATGCCATGCTTCCTGGTGCTGTAGTCATCAGTTCCGAAAACGCCTAAATCCAAACTTGAAACTGAAACTATCTTCCCAAGGAAAATCACCATTTCCTTAGCTTTGCCCTGCTCTGGTGAATGTTTGCACTCCTAAGGAGCCACTTAGGGTGGGTATGAGAGCCAGACACATTGAGCAGTCTCCTGCAGGGAGCTTGGGAGGCCTTTAGTGACATGGGTCAGTGGTAGCCTTGGCAGTGCTGGGGAGCAGATGCACTTGGATCTTAAAGGTCTTTCCCAGCTTTGTTGATTCTATGATTATGAGGGCAGGAGGCCTTCAGGTCTTTGCTCTTCCTTCCCCCTTCCCCTCTGAATGTCCTCAGTGACCGGGCTTTGCACTCTCTGTTGCAGGCAGTGGCTTCCACGTGACAAAGTCTATCCCCTCGGCGTGGACGACACAGTGGACAAGTTAAAGATGATGGAAGGACGGAAAACCAGCATCCGCAAGTCTGTGCAGGTGGCTTACGACAGAGCCATGATCCACATGAGCCGTGTGCGGGGGGATCATCCCTTCCTTACATCCAACTACCTGTAAGGGCTCAGGGTGGCTGGTCCTCCTTTTCCTCCAGAGCCCGTGCTCACTGCAGTGGCAGAGCACTGCGTGCACTGACTGGCCAGGGGACACTGATCCCAGCAGTTGTCAGCACTCCTTGAAGTACCCTGAAACGTGCCAAAAAGCCTGTCCAGCTTCTCTCTGAATGTGTCTCCCTGAAGAGCTGGCAGGAGCTGAAATGTGGAGTCTACAGGGCCAGGGGAAAGGTAGGAAAAGCTGCCTGTGACAGGAGCCACGGTGAGCCGATGCGGTGAGCAGAGCACAGCACTGGGATGTTTGGACCTCGGGCATCTCCCTCGGGGGGTTTTAAGTCATCAGCCCGCCCTGAGTAATTCCCAGGAACCCGTGACCACTGTAACTGAACCAGGATCCTTTATGGAAATTGCAACTGGACTTTCTTGTGCCAAATTTACCCAAACCATCATTGGCCTTTTCGTTTTACTTTGTTTTAAATGACACTGATTGTCCCATCACATTCAGAACCAAAAGGCGTAGCTGGGAAGTTCACCTTCTGATCTTCCTGCCTACGTCCAAAGTGTTTTCTTGTTCGATTTCTCTCATTTAGTTTACAAAAGCTTGAGATATTTTGGTAACCTTCCCCTCTGCTGCACACACTTACATGAAAGAGCTTTAAATATGGAAAGCAAAGTACCTGATTTGTGTGTGTGTATGTCCTAGAACTTTCTTTGGTAGTTTCACATTTACATGCTGATCTCCGTGACTGTACTTGTTTCAGCATTTCATATCATGGTTTAGTACAGAGCTGAGTCTAAGCAAAGAGAGCTTCCTTCTTTTAAGAAGCAGAACTAATTTTGGAGGTGTCTGATGAGCTGGAGCAGCTTTGCAGGCACTGAGGTTGATCAGGGTTGGAGGGAGGTACATCTTTTGTGTTGCTTATGCACATTCGGTGTAAGGCTCCTCTTCTTTTCTTCCTTTTTTCCTGTCCCTACTGTGTTCCTCTGGCTTGGCTTGGGTTGAAACCAAGCGCTAAATAGAGCACATGACCATTTTGCCTTTCTTCCTTCTCCCATGCACATGTGTCCGTTCCCCAGTGTGTGGGTCTCCAGCATTGTCATTGTTGAATCCCAAACCCCAGCTCTGCAGACAATCCCTGGCTTTTTGGGTTTGCATTGCAAAACCAGGGACAACTCGTGTTTGGAACCTTGATGACAAAATCTTTTCTATTAGCCAAGGACTTGGTGATTTCTTGTGCTGTGTATCCCTTTCTGCTTTCCCATGTGAAGAACCAAAGGTGCAGAGCAAGATTGTAGATTGAATTATCATCATTTCGCTTTTTAACTCAGTATTTTTTTATTATTTTAACTTTTTCATACTGAAGAGAATGGGGGGGGGGTCAAAATAATAATAATAATAATAATAATTGCTAATGACTAATGGGGAGTAATCACTGCCATTTCTACTTGGTCTACTTTTTTAAGATACCACTTCTTATACATTGGGATGTGGAACCACACTGCAAGGAAGAGTCCTGTAACATACAGAGATGGGGCGTAGGATTTTGTAAAACTAATACTATTAATAATGCCTATGGAGTGTGGCCAGGGAAGGACGACGTGTAAATAGCTGTAAAATACTGTTCTAAATTATTCAGACCTCGTGTCACCATTCTTGAAGTCCTCAGTTGTGTTGCTGGGTCTTTTATGTGCCCACAGTGTAATTTATTTAAAGGAACATACCCTTTGCAGGTGGTAGCTCAGCTGTGGACTCGTGACCTGTGTATATGTTTTAAGATCTTGGGAATTGGGGTTTTGGGGGGGTTGGTTTGGTGTTGAAATGCCATTTTAGGCTTGGAATTGGCTGATATCCTGCTGTTACTCCGGGACCCAAACGTTACTGTCAGTCTGCTGTAAAGCACAGAGCGCTCTATTTATTGTAGAAAGTGAGTTTATTTACTTTCTAGAATTGTTTATATCAGATGGTATAAGAGAAGTAATAAGAAAATCTATGCTTGAAAAGAAGATGCTAATTTTACCTACTATAATCGGACTGTCTGAGACTATATTTTCTGTCTGAGAAATAAATGTTCTAATGTATAAAATCAGAGTCCTTCCTTGCTAGTGTTGAACTGATGTTCACCATGGCAGGCTTTGTTCATCCCAGTCGTCCCAGTTGCAGGTGGAAAGAGCAATGACAGGGAAGGGACACATGAAGGAGCATCTCCAGGTGTTTGCTCCTTGTGCAACGGGTGACAACATTGGGTGGTGGAGGATGGGAGCCCTCTGGCCTGGGGCCGGCTGAGAGCCCCTAGAGGGATGGGAATTGGGAATATGGGGCTTCAATCCCATCTCCTGATGATGCCTTGGTGGACCTGGGGGTTTCTCAGCAGGGCTCTTGCCTTGTCTCTTCCCAAAGGTGCGTTATTCCCTCCTGCACAGGCTGGTTTTGCTGCAGGTGGTGCGGCACCACCAGGACCCCGGCTCAGGGAGAGCAGCAGGGGATGGGCAAGGTATTAAAAGGGAAAGTCTTCAGTTTATTTTCTACCATTCCCACCTGCTGCAACGCCAAGGAGGATTGAGCAACAAGAGGGATGTTGGGCAGCTGTTCTCCAGAGGAAAGCACAGGAAAACAGCATCCATGGACTGCTGCCCATAGACCTCCCTGCTGGCATTTTGGGTTAGAATTATTGCACTTTAGTAAAACAGCTTCCCCCTCCCACCCCATCTTTTCCTCTTTAAGAAATGAAGTGGTGACTTCCCAAACAGCTCTGCAGCTCCAAGGTTTCCATGACGATGGCATCTTTCAGCTGCAGCATCAGCTTCATCTCCCAGGCCTGAAATAGGGGAGATGGGAGTGGAGCGGGGAGGGTGGATGGAGCGGGGAGGGGGTCTTGGTTCAGGTTTTTGAGTGGCGCTGTTGGCATCACCCCCAGCCCCTTCCTGGGTGGCACCAGGACAACACAGCCCAGTAAATCCCATCAAGGTAAATAAGCTGAATCACCAATACAGCAGCTCGGAGACTGCAGAGGCTGGGGCAGGGATCGGGGCTGTCTCAGGCCCTTTTTGAAGCTCTTGGAAAGGCCAATCCCTCCCCTGACAAACCAGCTGAGAACCCCCCACCTTGCTTTACAGGTGAGGAAACTGAGGCACAACCGCACCTGAGGCCCCCCAAACACAGCTCCCAACCCCACCACAAACACATGCCCCAAGGCAGAGCTGTTGCTGAGTTTGGGTGGGTTATTTCTCCTCTCCCTTTGTCACGTCTCACTGCAGCTCACCAGGTCTGGCCCATGGAGAAAGCAACAAAAGGCACCTGCAGAAGACCCAGCTGAAAGCCTGTGAAGAACAACTCCAGGCTGGGAAAGCGATTTCTTGAGACACTATTTGGAGTTTTATTGGCAACAAGGCTCTGCCTTTCACATGCTCAACCCCGGCCCCGCAGCCTCTTCCCACTGGGAACAGCAATGGAAAGCGGAGGGACCGGGAAGCTCCATGCCCTGGTGACAGCACACAGGGCCTGGATCAGTCCCCAGCCCTCGATCAGGATGTGGCCAGCGGGAAGAACACAGCTGGTTAAAACACCCACAGCTGGTTTAAGAGCAGATGGTGGTGAGGGCAGCTCAGTCCTTGCTGGGAGAAGCCCTGGAGGACACATCCATAGGGCCGGGGAACGCTGGGGCAGCCAGTGCTGGAACCTGGACTGTTCCTCCCCAGAGAGTCCCACTGGCCTCGGAGCCAGCAGCAGACAAGCCGGGATACCCTGTTTCCTGGACATGGCTCTGCCCTGCTTCCCATCCTCTTCGGAGGGAAGCCTTGAGATCCATGTTTCCATCGCAGCTCTTCTTGGCAAGTCCAACACTGCAAACACACACTGTGGGTCCAAAACACCCCCCACACATCTGGAGGGGTCCAAAGCCCTATGATGCTGTAACCAGGCACCCTTCCCAGACATGGAGAGGATGGGGAGAACAAGGAGTGCATGTTATAAATATAAAATCAGGATCTGCTACAAACATAAGACGTATATTGTACATCTTTAACCCATATACACAAGAACACAATATACACAGAATGTCTCAGAGGAGCAGGGGCTTTGCAAGGGGGGAGTGGGAGATGCTGCTCCCCTTACAGCCCCTCCGCCTCCCACCATGCCAGAGGGGCTGTACCAACAGCACATAAGTCACAGGAAGTCCTGTGAAGCTGACATGAATCATTGGAAGAGATGGAGTTCCCCCATCCCAGGCCATGCTCACCCCACTGCCTGGGGGGAGAGGGAGGTGAAGAGGATGAGGAGGACACAGAGCAGGTGCAAGGGGTTCTCTCATGAACCCACAAAGTGCTTGGGGTGTCCGGACCCTCGGAGTGAAGCCAGGCCCTGAGAGAAGCTTCTTGCCCTGCTGCCCTCGGGAAGGATTTTCCAGCCAGGCAGGTCTCTGATAAGGCATTTTTCATCCGGGAGCTGGAGCGACCAGTGGCAGAAGAGAGAAGGGAGCAGACATGGCAGCGCACGTGGTGACAGGTTAACACGAGGCAGCGAAGCCAAAGTGGTCCCAGCCCAGGGTAAGGGGTGGAGAGGACAGGAGGGCTTCGTCCTCGGCTCAGTTTATCTGTAAAACTGCCCCCCAATGTCCTCTCACAGCCCTTTTACGCCTCTCTCCCTGGCTTGGCATGGAATACTGATGGTCATTGGAGTGGCACATCCAGGCGCATGGAGTGGCAGACAGGCACACATTAAGAGTTAAGACAAGAGTCAATGTGAGCTTTGTACAGCGAGGAGCAGCTCCTGGTCGGAGTGTCCGAGGACTTGGATGACAGAAATGCCACAGTGATCAGATTGGGCCAGGACAAGGGCTGGACATGGGGGAAAGGAGGGAGTTGAGTCCTGGCACCTATCGGCGGTAATGATTGGGGGCATCTGCAAACATGTACTTGAGTCTGTAGGCTTCAGCGAGCAGGAGTCCAATCTCTTCATTACCCCAGTGTATCGTGGGCAGGTTTTGTAACAACATCAGAAGGCCCTGAAAGAGGGGAAGGTGCTTAGTCTGGGGAGGTTAAAGGCAGAGTATAGGTCCAGAACAGGCTCAGGGCAGCAGCACTCAATAACTTGCTCACATACAGCATTAAGATATGCTCATGTCTAGATCCCCTCAGTGGAACACCTCAGATGTCCCGAAATCCCTTGAGATAAAGGATGCTTCCATAGCCAGATACCAGAAGGCAAATATAAAGGCACTTACCATGATCAGAGCTGATATTTGATGTCTGAACTCTCCAACAGCTCAGTTCTGTCCTGAGCCCTGAGCTCAGTAGTTACTTTAAGACAAGGATCCCCAGACACAATGATCTCGGAGACAGCTCAGAGATGATGGCTGACTACATCCACCTTGGGCTCCCAACCAGAGCAATTCCCTCCCCACACCACCAGGGAATTCTCCCCAGCCCCAAGGTCTTACTTGGAAATCTTCCTCATCTAGGATCTCCTTTCGCCACTTGATCAAGAAGGCAGCACAGACGTACAGGTGGAAATGTGAGAATCCTTCTGGCTCTGACTGTGGACAGCAAAGCTCTGTGTCATGACTTTCCTGGACACACGTCCTGCTGGGCCACCTATCACTTAACTGGCTATCAATGTCCCAGGGCCATGTTGTTTTGCTTCCTTCGTCACACCCCTCTACTCCGTTCTTGTGAGACCCCACTTGCAGCACTGTGTGCAGGTCTGGTGCCCTCAACATAAGAAGGACATGGAGCTGTTGGAGCAAGTCCAGAGGAGGCCACGAGGATGATCAGGGGCTGGAGCACC
>WYDI02023010.1:0-16320 GCA_009867235.2 Psittacus erithacus
GAAAGTTAGAAACACAGTGCTGCACCAGCCACTAAGAAGCAGAAAAAAATGACTGCTACTGCTGAACCCATGACAAAGACATATTAGGCTATAACTTTTTGGATTCTTTATGCTCATGAAAGCAAATTACCTTCCTCATCTTCATTAAATTTATAGTCTTATGTATACTAAGAATAATGGTTACAGAAATCCTAAATATCTTAAACAGAAAAGTAAAATTAATTTGCAAAATGTTGTAGAAGGTATTATCCTTTTAATAGACCCTTTTCATGAAGCTAATATACAGAAAGACTTATGTTTGGTTAGCACAATACTTTGTGATAGATACGAAAAAGTCCACTGACAAGCCTAATATATGCATTATAAAACAAAGTATATGGCAAGTGAGCAAGAAAATTGTCACTGAAAGTAAACCTTCATCTGGAGAAGTGAAAAATTTTCTCACTTGTGATGTCCAAACAGCCCATTTACTTAGACTGCTTTTTCTCTTTGCAAAATAATTCATTTCCCTGTTGGTGACTAGGGCCAGTACCTGCTTCCCAGCACAGTTAATGTCTCTATACATGTTTATTTATTTTTTTAATATGCTAATGTCTATGCCTCTGTGAATTCAGGCATTTCTGAGTAATGCATTTTGACTTTATTTGACTTAGTCCTCTTCTAGCGCCCTCTTGGAAGAATGCCTTAAGACTGCTTCCTTGCCTTAAACAAGTAAGGAATATCTCCCTTTCTTAAACAGACATGCTATTCAATATATATGTAGGAAGGTCTTTTCAAAGTTGCGTATAGCAACCTCTTTACATCTCCTTATTAATATCTTTTCAATTTGGAACGTGTTAAAGGAGAAAAAAGTCTGCAAGTTACCATGCATCACATCACAATGCAATACTTTCTAAAGTTACTTAATTTCCTTTGCTTCTAGGAACAGAAAAAATATATAAAGAAGCCCAAAACCTTTTTAAGAAAGATTGAAGAACTTCAAGGTAAAAGCAGCATGACTTTCAGTAGACAAGTTTTATAAACCCTAGCATCATTTTCTGCTTTGCTGAATCTTAATATGAAAGGAAAAGCATACCCCTTTAATAAAAAAAATAAAAGGAATCAATAGAGAGATTTTAATGGTGAGAAAACCATGCACTTAGCTTGAACAAAGAGCATATTTGCTCTCATTCTTCAATTTCCTTATAATAAGTAATTATCTTCTGGTAATTTCTGTTACCTGATTAATGCTGGACATTAAAAAAAAGCTGTTTCTGAAAAAGTTAAAGGCTGGCATTCACTCTCTTCAGTTTTGAAACAGAAAAATCGGCAAGAAATTCGAAATACTGATTTGAAAACTTAAGAAAGGCCGACCAGCACTCAGTGAGCTTGCGGCATGAAATACTGTTAGCCTTATTACCTTTAAATCGAAGTGAGGAAAATTCACACCAACCCTAACAGAAGTGCGAAAGGAATTTATGACTAGAGTCACTCAATCTCCACCTGAAAGTAAAGAAATAGTATAAATTGGCAAAAGGGAAAGGGGATATAGTGGGAGAAAGCCCCCATGGAATCATCTGGGATCAGTCGACTGGCTGCGCATTTATTTACTAACATCTTGCTTGCTATTTGGTATTATCGCTGATCAGTTTTGATTCTTAACAAATTCCTTTTCGTATTAAGTCCCTATCACCGTCTCTCTCAAATCTGTGTCCAATCACGAGTCTATGTGATAAATTTCTAACATATATAAGTTTCCAGAAATTTTAAGGGATTTGGCCTAGCGTGCTGCTCTTGGTGTTCCTGCATAGCTTAAACGAACACCCTCCTACTTCGTGAGATTCACGGGGGGGTAGGTGTGTCGGAAAGAGTCTCATCCTTCCTGGGAAGTGGGTGGACTTGTCTCCCTAAACTCTATCAGCGTGCGGCTGCTCGCAGGGTATCTGAATATGTTGGGTGAACTCCCTCCAACTTTGCAGGCTGCCCAGGGTGGGCAGGCAGGGTAGATGCAATGGTCTTATGCTTCCTGGGAGGCAGGAACTCTCCCTGGTACCATAACGTGACAGACGGAAACACCAAGGGAATGGAAAGTTATTAAAATTGCTAAGGCCATATGCAAGTGCCATAAAAATGGCAAACACTTCACCTATAGAAATTTAAGTACTTCAGTCAAAGGGAAAATACTGATAACAAGGCAAATGGTACAGATGTATAGACCTATAGAAGCAGAAGTAATTTTTAAAATATTGGTAGAAACATCAGGATTCAATCAGTTTGGGGAAACATTTTGCAGAAAACTTCTAACATGCCCCGTAAAATAACAGCTGTAAAAAACACATTATTTCCGCTCCTATTTGAGAGACAAAGTATCATTACCTATCTTGTATATTAGCTGGAGGAACAGCTAATCACTTTCCGAATCTCATTTCATTTAACTCTGGTCATTAATTGTGCTACTTCTGTTTCCTTAGCTCAGCAGCAGTATCCAGTTTGATTTTGCCAAAGACTGCAGGCGCCAAAGAGAAGAGCCTCTGGGCTAAACACTCTGTTTATCAATCTGAATATGTCATATTTGGTTTCTTTAGAATGGCTTATGATTCAGATGCATACAAGAAGATGTAGTGTAATATGACTAGAGTAATTACTATAAGAGTCTATAAGGAGGCTTAAGTTGTGAGGCGGTCTTTTTTGCAGCCCTGTGTATTTTATAGTCTCATTGTACTCGAGGAATTTAGAGAGTATGGGTCTTCCATAAAATGCTCTTGTCAAATTCTGATATGACTTGATGAAAAGGGAGCACTCAATGGCAGAGATATTCTATTAACTTCATCGGAATGTGTACTACATTATGTGAAGTTTTTGTAAGTTTCAGGGCCATTAGGGTCACTAATTCCACTCGCTTTAAAAATTTAAAAACATTGCTATTAGGATTATAAGTAGTGTTTCAAAATGAATCCTGTCATGTCAGCTGCTAACTCATACCTTTGACATCATAAAACGAAACCTGTCTAAAAAGCTGATGGTTTTTATAGTCTATAAATTTCTATTATGCATATAAAATGCATTAATGCAAAAAATTAGTTCCACCGTTTTTCCAATGCTTGTATCTATTTACAGTTGTTTAGCCACACTTGCAATACCTGGCCTCAGAAGTGGGATGAAATAGTTATAAATCCAGGGATCTTAAATCCCAAGGATCTTTTTTGAGGTTTTGAAGTTGACTATCTGCAGGATTCTCATTTATGAAATAAGGAATTCTTGATTATATTGGAAATTAAGTTCAGTTTTTCCCTGTTCCTTTGTCCTTAATTTGTAAGGAAGTTTGGCCTCTTATGGCTGTCCCAGCTTTTATTACTATTCGGTATGTTACTTATTATAAACAAGACGTAACAATGTGTACTTAAATCTTAAGTATGTCTGTAAGGCTATTTAAAGTTCTCAGAAGGTACAAAAAAAATTAGGACTCAAAAGGACATAGGAAACCTACCCAAAATATTTAGTCACTCAAAGTCTTAAGTTTTATTCCAAATTATTTCCATTTTCAATTTTGAATCTGGTAAGTTGTCCTGGGTTAAGCAGTAGCAGTCATTTTTCTCCTTCTTAGTAACTGGTGCAGTGCTGTGGTTTTGACTTTCAGCCTGGGAACAACGCTGATGGCTCCGATATTTTTAGTTGCTGCTCAGTAATTTTCACTCTGACCAAGGAGGCAGAGATAGGTCACCTGACCCAAAATACCCAAAGGAGTGTTCCATACCACAGCAAGTCTTGCCCACTATAAAAACTTGGGGCAGTTACACGGAATTACCCGAACGGGCTTGGTCACAGCTCAGGTTGGGCTGGGTATCAGTCGGTGAATTGTGAGATGCTGTATTCCGTTCCCCTGTTATTTCCCTTATCATTATTATTATTGGTGGCAGCAGCACTGGTTTGTGTTATACTTTTGTTACTGGACTGCTCTTATCTCAACACATGGGAGTTATATTTTTTCGATTCTCCTTCCCATCCCTCCGGAAGTAGGGGGAGGAAGGACGGGGGGAGTAAGCGAGTGGCTGCGTAGTCCTGAGTTACCAGCTGGGCTAAATCACGACAGTTCTTTGTGGCGCTCAATGTGGTGCACGAAGTTTTGAGATAAAGAGAAATCTGACTGGAGCGTGTCTAATTATATTTGTGGTAACAATTCATTGTTTTGGATTACTAATTATCACATTGTTGATTTATAGGCTCTCAAAGTTGTTGCTCTTGTTCTCAGCGTTTAGTCTTATATGCATTTAACACCATGTGATTTTTTTTCATCTTCACACAGGTATATCAATTTAAATGTTTTTTTCAATTGAAGTCATCAAAACTGTAAGTGGTTTAGATTTGACATTGCTCAAGCCTTAAGTCTATGACATTCATCCAGCAGGCAAAATCAACTCTACCTTGGCAGTTCCATTTATCACTGAATATCACTGAATAATCAATAATCATGTGATTTGGATGTAGAAATTTCAACAGCTCAAAATGATTGGTTTTGCCAATAAACATTAGCATATTTCTTGCCACCTGAGGGTGCGCCAGGCTGGTTCTTTATGTTACTCTGCTTAATGAAGGAATTAATTGTGTCTCGTCAGAAGTTATAGACATTTTTAAAACCTGAAAATTATTTTTCCTGCTCTTTTCAAAAATCTAGGAAAGCTATAACCCTAATTGTTAGGGAATTCAGCACTCTCCTATTCTCTTGATGTCTCAGAGAATACTTCAAATGTATTTTTCCTTATTTTTGCAGTGTAGGTGAAAATTTTCTTCTCCTGCTAAATATATTTGCATGAATACATGATTTATGTTGTATACCTCTTTCACTCCAGCTGCCTTTTTCTCTGTGAAAGCCATAATCCTCTGAATGTGAATACCAGACTCCTCCACTGCTAATTGGCATGTGGCAGACAGATGATTATTACTAAGGAATAAGCAGCTGCAAGATTCAAATACTTACAAAAAAAGAAAAAATCTTGTTTTCATGAAAACAAATTATTCATTTTCTTTTCCATTTTATTTCTAAAGAAAAGTAAAGTGGTGAATGCTAAAAGAGAAAAATGTGCATATCTTCGGAGAGAGTGTATATGATCTTAAATATAAGGACCTTACTGGATTTAATACAGAAACTATTAGAATGCTTGTTCCTGTGGCAAAACACGAAAAAGGTGTAGAGAATATCCAGCACTTGAATGATAGCTTTGCATGGTTCAGGACACCAGCTTCTATAACCATCTAAGGCTTTAGACAGAGATCATCAATTCAGACAGAATTGACTGAAATTTAAATTATTTAAATAATTTTCCAAGTTGTATTCAATGGCTTCAGCCACTTCACCATAATCACAGGAACACGAGGAGAAACACAAGTTCTTTAAAACCTACTCCTTCCTTTCTGGCAATCCATTTTACAGTCCATAATGAAATGTTTCAAGGCTGTGATAAGCTTGAGTTTCATTTTATTTTCTGCAGGAAGTAAAATTGTTTTTCTTCTACTTTCTGGTGTGCAGAGCAAATTGAAGAAGCTTTTAAATTACTGTGTAATTATTAAAAAAAAAAGCCAAACTTATTTTTATAGCCTGCAGCTATACGTGACAGTATCTATAAATTGAGTCTAAATTAAATTTAGTTTTCAAGCTCAGACAAGGCTTCACCGATATTAGCTACAGGTTTATGATGACACATGAATTCACCACTACACTGCTGAATCTAGAAGTTTACAGCCAATGATTCAAAATAACATTATCACTTACCTCATGTCTCAAACTTGGACATTATCCAGATAAAAGGAAAGAGTCTCCAGCTGCAGCCCTGCTGCAATCTGGACTGACTCCAAATATCTCCTTTTGTACTGCAGTTGAACCTGAATTGTTGTCAGATGGTCATGTAGGCCCTACTGACCCAGCTTTCCTGGGCTTTTGTCTGTGGAGGTAAGCTTTCACCAGCTTTGGTTAGGGCTTATGTTAGGGCGGGTGTACCTGCCATACAGTAAATAATCTAACAACTACCACAACATATGCATTTTGCTTAGTCTATTGTATCCTCATTTTGGGTAGCTTCACATTTCAGCTATAAGAGCAATCATCCTATAAGCAGCTTTCCAGTTGAGAAGAAAGACACATAGAGCTGTCTCAAAAGCAGCATCCCTTGATGAAATGTGGATTGATTTGTTGACTCAGCTTAGCTCAGATAAATTATTGCATTTGCCCAAGATCATGAGAATCTATGTTGTGGGAAAAAAAGCTCTATCTTACATTTTATTTAGGATCTCCTACAATATTTCTCACAAGTGCTTGGGAATTTGATTCCTAACCTCTCACAAAATTGCAAGATCTAATCTGTTTGCTGCAGTATATGTGCCACAATATGTCCTCATTTTTCAGGCGGAAGGCAGGGGACAGAACTCTTTCCCAGATAACCAGTTGTAGCACCAGTATAAAACCATTACTGTCTTGCAGTGCAACTGCTTTTATTTGTCTTGCTAATAGAAAGAAAGAGCAAACAATTAGTATAAAAAATAGTGGAAACATATGATCAGTAACTATACAAAATATACCAGAAAAAATTCCCATATCTTCCAAAAATTTACTGATGTTTTAGTCCATACTTATTTCTGTATATCTAATCTGGCATGAACCAATCCAGTTTCTTGTGTTACATACATCTAGGAGAAATACTCAGTCAGTCTAAATTTATGCTTAAGTGTAACAATGAAAGAATTTCAATATCAATATATCTGTATGAATAAACTATGATTTTTGAGTCCTGCTATTTGCAGATGGCTAGAACCCTGCCCAAAAAACTGAAAGAGATTTGACAGTAGATGTGGATGTCAGGAAACCACCATTAGCAAATATGTTTATTTTTGACTTTCAGATCTTTGTACCTATCTGGTATTTCTCAAAAAAAATATAGTATGTCTTCCTTCTATACAAAATTTGATGGAAAGAAAAATATTTTATATAGATAACTCTTGTGCTGAAATCTAGTTGTAGGGAGATCAGTCAGACATTTTGACATTTAAATTTTAAGAAGGTCACAGCATTTTGATTGCATATAAATGCAGCATTTTGCGTATAATTACTGGAACAAGGCTTCTGGAGCAAATAATTATAATTCTATACCTACTCAATTTTCTTCAAATTTATAAATTCTTTAGACTGAATAATATTGTTTTAGTACCCATAAAAAAGAGGTTGCATATTAATTTTTGTATTCATAGAAAAATTATAAAACGGAGACTAATTATAGCCAATAATTTTTATAAATAAACATGACAGTTCAGTTGTTTACATATTCATTGTTCTAGTAAGTAGGTTTTACCTAAAAACTAGAAGAACATTAGTCGAATTAGTTGGACTCTTTCTAAAACATAGTCAGATATTTCTGTTTTGACCAATAATCACCCTGATTTCCTTTATATTATTTTGTAGATTGTAAAAGATCAACCAACGTATCCACTCCTAAGGTGCCTCCTTATCTCCTTATCTTGTTTGGGGCACGAAGGGGCTACTTTGCTTTTATCTGTGGTGTTATATGATGGCTGTGTAAGAAGACAAGCCTGGCTTGAACTCAGTTAAAAAAAAAAACAAACAAAAAGGCAGTTTATGACCAGTGGAAGATGGATTGTTACCCCATGAAATGCACAAAGTTGTTGTTAGGTTATGCAGAGAGAAAGTTAAAAAGGTGAAGGCACAGAAGGAACTAAATCTGGTCACTGCCACAAAGAAAATAAAAAGTACTTTACAAATATTTTATCAATAAAAAGAGGGGCAAGGAGAAATTCCATCCTCTTACTGGATAATAGGTAAAACATGGTGACCGCATGACGAAAAAGCTGAGGTATTTAATGCTGCCTTTATTTCAGTTTTCAGTAGTCACACCAACCATCCTCAGGGTACTCAGTTCCCTGAGTTGGATGGCAGAGATGAGTTGCTGATTGAAGTCTGTATAATTCAGGAAGAAATGCTTAGTGACCTCCTGTTCGACTTAGATAGACAAAAATCTATGTGGCTGGAGAGTTTCCACTCAAGAATGTTGAAGGAGCTGGCAGAGGAACTTGCTAAGACACCCTCCCTCATATATCAGCAGTCCTGCTGTAGTGGGCAGGCCTGATCAGCATGGATTCTTGAAGGACCGATCAGCCTGATCTCTCTGAGGCCTACAATAAGGTGATCCACCTGGTTGATGAAGGAAAGGCTGTGAAATTTGAATACTTGTACCTAAGAAAAGTACTGTCTCCCACAACATTCTCCTGGAGAAATTGGCTGCTCATGGCCTGGACAGGAAGATTCTTCACTGTGTTGAAACTGTGTGAATTGCCAACCTCAAAGAGTAATGTCAAATTATATCACATATAGTTGGTGACCCGTCACTAATGGCGTCCTTCAGGATTCGGTGTTAGGGCTGGTGTTGTTCAATATCTTCATTGATTACCTGGATGAAGGGATTGATTGCACCGTCAGTAAATCTGTGGATCACACCAAGTTGGATAGGAGTTTTGGTCAGCTGAAGGATAGGAAGGCAATGCAGGAGGATCTCAACAGGCTGGATAGATGGGCTGTGGCCAGTGGGAACAGGTTCAACAAGGCAATGTGCTGGGTCCTGCATTTGGGCCATCACAACCTCACACAACTCTACAGGCTTGTGGAAGATCAGCTGGAAACTTGTTCATGGAAGAGGACCTGAAGGTGCTGATTGACAGAACTGAAAATAAGACCGCTTGAGCCCAAGCAGCCAGGAAGGCCAAGAGCATCCTGGCCTCTATCATCAAGTGTGGCCAGAAGGAAAAGTGCAGTGATTGTCCCCCTCTACTGGGTACTTGGTGAAGCTGCACCTCTAATCCTTCTTTCAGTTCTGGGATCCTCACTAGAAAAGTTTTAAGTGCTAGAGCATTTCCACAGAAAAGCAAAAAAGCTGCTAAAGAGCCTGGATCACAAGTCTGATGAGGAAAAGCTGAGGGAACGGGAGGCTTCAGTCTGGAAAAGAGAAAGTTCAGGAGTACCTTGTCACACTCTACAAATACCTGAAAGTAGGATGGAGCCAGGAGGTGGCTGGTCTTGTCTCCCAAGTAATAAGCAGTAGGACCAGAGGAGCCATAAGCTACACGAGGGGAGATTTATACTGGATATTAGGAACAATTTCTACACAGAGATGGTGATTAGGCGTTGGAAAAGAATGGCCAGGGAGTAGCCATCTCAGGAAATGTTCAAAAATTGTGTAGATGAGGCCCTCAATGGTAGGATTTTGAGGCTGTCTCGGCAGTCCTCAGGAGTAATGGTTGCATTACCCAGTTGGTTGTAGTGCTTAGGAATGGTTGCAGTCCTCAGGAATGGTTGCAGTCCTCAGGCAACAGCTGCAGTCCTCAGGTAATAGCTGCAGTCCTCAGGCAGTGGTTGCACTTGATGATCTGAAAGGTCTTTTCAAACCTAGATGATTCTATTATTTCCAGGTATGACTATATTTATATACTGCCCAATTGCTATCAGTAAATGAGATCTGTCTCTTTTCCATTGTGAACAACACTTTATCAATCAAAAAAGAGATAATATTCATTCTGAATGTTCATAAGATTACTTTTCCCTGCTGAAAAAAGTAAGAATGAAAGAAAGAGTTGAATTAAATACTTTCATCTGTATACTGTTTTTTCCTAGTCATTTAACTCTCCAGTATTAATTAGTGAACTGAGGCTGTGGCCATTGTTAAGGACGTACATATTTTTCTTGTGCTCGAAGTTAGTGCTGTCCAGAGATGCTGAGCTAAATACTCTTTCCAGTAATACCAATATAAATCTAAGTAAATGTTCTGTGCACATTCTATCCAAAATGGAGCACAAATATTTTTGTCCTCGTTCTAGGTATACTACAAAAAAGCTGTGAATGGAAAATGTTTTTTATAGTTAAATATTGCAATAGCAAACACAGGAACATACTTGATGTTTCAGGTGTGATTAAGTTATAAAACTGAATTATGAAAGTTTGTCTTGGTTAAAAACCACCGAGTACCATACTTAAATTCTCAAATGTTGGAAGTGAAGGCATAAAAGTATAAGGAAGGTTATACAGTCAAAAACAGGTCTGATCATTGGCTCATCAGTGGAAAAGTAGAGCAGTGCAAACTCTGAAAAGGTGCCTGGTGAAAAGCACCTGCAAATTTCTGCCTTTCAGTACAGAGTTACAATTCATCTTTACTCGTATTAGCTGTGTTTCACCTGCCTGTTACTTTACATCTTCTTTGGAAAAACTGCATTCAGCTCCAGGGCACCCAACACATGAAGAACAAGGGCCTCCAGCAAGTTTAGAGAATGCCACAATGTTGCTCAATTTGCAGCGTTTCACAACACAGACGCAAGTTGTTGTTGTAGAGACTCAAATCCAAATTTATTAGAAAAAAGCCCTTTCTATCCTCCTGTTTGGTTCTTTCCCTGTGGAGTTTGAAGACGTGGACTACAGCAGGGTTTCATGCCAAACACTTCTTTAATGTTGGAGAAAATTTTACTGTTGTTTATATGGTATATATAGACTACAGCTTTATTCATGCGCACAAGCTACTAGCAGGATTGGTCGGATGGAAACATTGCCACCCTCGGAGTGGGCAATATGTGTTGCACTCTGGTTGGCCACTCCCTTCCATGTTCAGGCAAAGCCCAGCATACTCTGGCCGATTACATTATGTTCGAGCCCAGAATGTACAGGTAAATTCCAGGATGTTCTAGCCGAGCCCAAAACCCTTTACACCAACATCTGCCCCTTTTTGGTTTCCTAAAAACATAACTTGTTTTACCATTTTTTCCAACACCCATTACAAACAACCCAAAATACAGGATACAATAAACATAATACATAACACAAAAATTAACAGTATAAACCCTCCCTTTATCAGGGATAAAATCCACTGTCTTAAAACTCAAGAACTTAAAAAGTTTCCCTGTTGCTAAGGCACTTAAAAATTTCGTTGTTTGATTTATTATTTAGCCCAGATATTAGAGCTGTTCCATGGCATCAAGCTGTTCATGCTCTCTGTCCCGGGTATTATGATCAGGGGTAGGAGGATCCAAAGCAGGAATTACCATCCTTGCTGGTGTCTGTGGAGACACAAGCATAGCCTCTTCCCCAAGTTATTAACCTGAAAGCACCTCCCCAGTTACGATTTTCTAAAGACTTTACCCTTACAATAATGCATTCTGTCTCTGCTATCTGATCTGAGCCTACAAGGGATAGTGCAGAAAAATACGTAATCATTGGGGGACATTCATGCTTATGTTTAAATCAGAAACAATGCTTTGATAATTCATGCATTTGGGTTCTCCCTTATCATTCCCCCTATTTTGTTTTATGTATCTTTTAGATGATCTTACTTGAGCAGGGGCTTCGGACTAGATCATATCCCCAATTTTTTTTTTTTTTACACTGCCACCCTGATGCTGCTTGGGTGATGGCTGATGAAGCTTGTGCTTTAGCTACCCCTCTCGCTTTTTCAGTTAGCAGTTCTTTTTTCAGCCAATCTATTTTTTACTCCAAGTCTTGGATTCACCCCCCAGTTACTTTAAACACACTAGGCAAGGCTCCTCCCATTTGCCCAGATACAAACGCCAGCCTGTCAGCAATCAGACTTTTGCGTTAACTCTTTCTTGACTGAAATGTTCAGTTACTACCAGTTAACAACTTTTCACTAACCCGACAACAAAACGTACACAGAACACCATTTGCCCTCAACATACACACACACCTATGCATGGGATCCCACAAGCCCACTCCACACAACTACAATATTTGAAACACAAAATCCAGACAATCATTACTCCCACTGCACTGTCCCATAAACAGAAAGTGGCGCAAGGACCCTTCAAAGACAGTCAGGAAACCAGCTCCAAACAGCATCATAGCAGTGTGAGGTGGCAGGCTCAACCTTAGCAGGCATCCCTGCAGAGGCTGTGCCTCCCCCACATAGCATTACGCTTTGGCACACTCATTCCGATGTAAGTGGCCAGCCTATATCTGACGAAGTGGCCAGCAGTATCTATAAAGGCCTGCAAGGGTGGATGGAAACATGGATATATTTAAAAATAAAACATATTTACCAACTTCTAGTACATGAGTATCACAGAAAGACTGTATCAAATGAGATACAAGCAAAGCACACAATACATCTGCATCCCCCACCCGTCTCACTTCTCCCTTTACAGCTGCCCACTTATCATGGTGATCCTGGGGATATAAAACGGGCTCCTTTTCCGGATCAATAGGCCCAGGGTCAAAAGGACTATCAAAGTTAGCTTCAGAATTATCAGGCATCAGAACCTCAGGAGCAGCAACACTAGTCTGATGAAAGTGCACAGGCTCCTCATAAATGTGTTCTGGATTTTCAGCTTTATCAAGTGCAATCAATACTTTTCTTCTTGAAGATTTCTGGCGATCTGAGAGTAGGCTCCTTCTCGGCATTAACAGGGCCTGAGTCAAAAAGATCCACTCCATTCCTGTCCTCAATCTTGGCAGTGGTGGCACTGGGTTCTAAGATTACATTTTTCACAAGGAACGCTAGATTTACTCTTTCCCTTTCCGCTGCAGGTTGGTGCTGGAGAGATACACATCTATCAGCAAGACTGTAATCTCCCACAGTCAAACCCTCCAGTGCAGGTAGAACGGAGGCTGTAGCAGGGGACGGCAGTCAGGGGGCAGAGGGGGCGTAATCATTAACTCCCGCGCCTGCGTTAGACGGCTTATCCGTGCCAGGATTAGTCAGTGTATGGTCATTCACACCAGAGTTAGACGCTGTATTTGCTCCTGGAGATGATATAACAGCAATCCTGTCAGTACTAGGACAATGTATCCTTATGATTGCTTCTTATATTAACCTGCAAGTAGCCATGAGAATCATTACTGTACTGTCTCCTAGGGAAGCAGCGTCCCACAGCTTATCCCAAGCGCTCTCCCACGCTTCCAATCCGAAGGCAGGTGCGGAGTCTACCTCTAAGCCCCACACCATGAGCCAGGACAAAAGGGATCGTATGGCGTGGTCGTCATACTTTGCCCCCTGCTTGGCTGAAATCTGAAGCAAAACAGTGCTTTTTGTCTCTTCTTCAGTTGAAAGCTGAGAACGCATTCGGCCTGACTGCTCATCGTTTATGGTGCTGTGTTTCCGGAAAGCTGCTCCCTGGTTCCACTGCTTATTCATTCAGTCAGCTCTCCACCATAGCTCTTTCATCTTCTTTTTCAGTTCCTGATGCAGGGGGACATTTGTGCAGATTGAAGACGCAGACTCCAGCAGAGTTTCATGCCAAAAACTTCTTTACTGTCAGAAAACACCTTCCTGTTGGTGCCACAATTTATGCAGACTGCACCTCTTGTTCTCACGCTACTAACAGAATTGGCTGGATTTGAACATCGCCATCATCCGATTGGCCACTGTGTTACCCTCTGCTGGCCACTCCCCTCTATGTTCAAGCCGAGCCCAGGATGTTCAAGCCCAACATGTTCTGGCCGATCCCAGGATGCTCTGGCCTAGCCCAAAACCCTTTACACCAGCAACCATTTTCCTGATCCAAGTATCACAGAATCCCAGAACCACAGAATGTTTTGAGTTGAAGAAACCTTAAAGCTCATCTAGTTCCAAAACACTGCCAAGGGCAGGGGCACCTTCCACTAGACCATGTTGCTCATCTGATCAAACAAAGAGAGTGCGAGCTTGAGTATAATGGTCTAAGAAAAGAAACTGACCTGTTCAGTCTAAATATTGCCTTTATCTTAAGCCAAGTTGATCCAGTACCAATAATTTGACTTAAATCAGTAGTACTAGATGCTAGCTAATGCAAATGCTAAAGCAAAAAAAAAAATCTAAAATTCTTAAAATAAGCTGTCAACAAAAATGCTGTTTTCCATGATCATTATTTCTGTGCCTATAAAATAAATTTATAAATATTTGGCAATGGATAAACCAAAACCACGCACACAAAAGACTGAAATAAGCTTACATTTACATGCACAGACTGTAAAGTGAATAAGCTGAAAAACAGCATTAGGGGATTTGCGTATGTACTACCTGTTAATTATCTTTATTCTGTTTTCATTAAGTACAATTTATACGTGTGCCAATTGAACTTTTCCCCTCAAATTTTGCTTCAGAAGTGTTAACACAGAAAAAAAAAGTCAGGATTAAAACACAGTTATATATTCATACAAGTATCATTGTAGGAAATTCCGTGGATGAAGTTGAATAAGAGATCAAACCAAATAATTGCAATGGTCACCTTAGGCCCCAAGCACTCCGCTGAACTCCCAGTGTAGGTGCGGTACTAAACCAGCATTGTATATTATGATGTGTGTATCTGATATGAGAATGAAAACGTAACGCTTTTGTGGTCAACAAAAAGAAGCCTCAAGTCTTTTCTTCAGAGTTTTTGAGAGCACAATCTAGTAAACTGATGTATAAAGATCTATGCCTTTTAAGGAGAAGATTTAAAGTTCCTTAAGGGTAAGACACAGACACAAAAAGAAAAACCTTCTGATTGTTGGAATCAACTGGGCTGAAAAAGACCTTTAAGCTCATCAAGTCCTACAATAAACCTAAAACTGCGAAGACCACCATTAATCCATACTGAGGGCCTCAGCTACATAGTTTCTGAACACTTCCAGGGCAGTGATTCCACCACTTTCCTGAGCAGCCTATTACAATACATGATCTCCTTCTCTGTGAAGAAGTTGACCCCAGTCTAATTCTCCCCCCATGCATCTTCAGGCCGTGATCTCTTGTCCTATCAGTTGTTACTTGTGGGAAAACACCAGCCACCTCTTGGCTCCATTCCCATTTCAGGTAGTTGTAGAAAGTACCCCCTGAGCCTTTTCTTCTCCAGAATAAATGCCAGTTCTCGCATCCATTCCTCATCCAATATATTCTGCAGACCCCCAGGCTGATCTCTTCCCCACCAGGTTGATTTCTGGCACACAAGGACCATCTGCTCCTGCACCTTGAGGATTTCATTCTTGAAGAGTGTCCAGCCTTCCTGGACCATTTTGTTCTTCAGTAACATTTCCCAAGTAATTCTGACTACCAGTACTCTAAACAGGCCAATGTCAGCCCTCTGGGAGACTAAGGTGGAGGTTTTGCTGAGCTTGTTCCTGATTTCTCCAAGGATTTACCATTCAGTCATTTCATGATTGCTTTGCCCTGGACAGCCTCCAACCATCATATCATCCTCCAGTCCTTCTATGTTTGGGAACAGCAAATCTAACCAGGCGTCTCCCTCAGCGTTTTCAATAGCCAGCTGGATTAGGAAGTTATCTTCCACATCCTCCAAAAACCTCATGTATTGTTTCTTCTCTGCTATGTTGTACTTCCAGCAGACACGTGGTAGGCTGAATTTCCGCAGCAGAAAAAGTTCAAACTATCCTGAAACTTTTCCCAGTTTTTTGAAGAACACTTCATCTGTACCTTCATCCTGGCAGGGTGGTCCATAACAGAC
Source organism: Psittacus erithacus (assembly GCA_009867235.2). Lineage (NCBI taxonomy): Eukaryota > Metazoa > Chordata > Aves > Psittaciformes > Psittacidae > Psittacus > Psittacus erithacus. The sequence goes on from WYDI02023010.1 coordinate 15,451, forward strand.
TCCTGTTGTCTGAAGATATCCATGGTATCACCTTGGTTGGCCTCCTTCCTGATTTTCACCCAGAAACATTCAGCCTTCTCACTCGCTCACAGCATTGAGATCAAGGCAATCAATTACCCCGTGACACATAACAGAGCCCCATCACCACTTTTTCCTTGCTTATGCTTTTGAAGAGCCTGAAGCCATCCACTCATTATTGGAGTGGTGCACATCCACTGCAACTCTCTAATTATGCGAACTCATTCCACCACCTTTCTGTGATGGTGATTATGTCACAATCTCCCTGCTTCACAATGGCTTCCTGCTCCTCCTGTTTTTTGACCATCCTATGGGCATTGGGATAAATGCATTTAAGTTGTCCTATGGATTTGAACTCCAGCATCAGCTTGCTACCCCATGGCTCATGTCTGGTGAGCCTAAGGTTATTGTTTTTCTGTTGGTGCAAACGGTTTTGGGCTAGGCCAGACTTCCTGGGATCGGGCAGATCTTTCTCAGCTCAAAAATCCTGGCATCAGCCAGAGCATCCTCGGCTGGGCCTAAACATAGAGGGGAGTGGCCACCCAGAGGGTAACACATAGTGGCCAAACAGAGGGTGGCGATTTTCAAATTCAGCTAATCCTGTTACTAGCAAGAGAGCAAAAGCTGTAGTCTATATAAACGTGTAACCAACAGGAGACGGTGGATAGAAAAAGAAATCTCCGACAGTAGAGATGTTTTTGGCACAGAACTCTGCGGGAGTCTTTGTGTTTAATCTCCACATTTTTCTGTTGAGGAACAGCTCGATGAGAAAGGGCATGGCTCTCTGGAGCAGTTGTACAAGCAGACCAAATGCTAGGCCGCACTACGCCGCGTTTGAAAATGCAAGTCATG
>WYDI02023012.1:0-41365 GCA_009867235.2 Psittacus erithacus
AGGTGTCCCTGTCCATGGCAGGGGGGTTGGAACTTGATGATCTTAAGGTCCTTTCCAACCCTAACTATTCTATGATTCTACGATTAAAAAGAATTCCTTTTTAGCTGGTAGAGAGTTTCAAAGTAAAACATGTTACTGAGAAAAGAGTTTAGGATCCAGATTTGATATGCAGAAACAGCAACTCTGTAACTTACTATATTTAGGGATCTAATTCTCCGAGACCATGTTTGTTCCTGTATAACTCTAGTCAAATCAATAGAATTACACTGGGGATTAATTCACTCCTTAAGTTTAACCACATTGAAAATAACTGTAATGTCCTATGACTAGAATATTTTCATTTTCCAGGGAGAGAAATTTGTCAATATGTATGGTCTCAAGTACCTGATTGCACATTGCCTCTAAATCTGTGAAAGTCTGCAAGAGCGGTAAAGCTGAAGAGGTCATGCTGTTTAAGTTGGAAAAGGGCCAGCTGCATCATTGGCTGAACATCTAGGCTGCCTTCAGAATGGACGCACAAAACCAATGTTGAAATGGTATGACATATGTCAATTACTAAATCTCAAAACTTCTTTGTTGTTGTTTCAGCAAAATTCTTCATGTGAAGAAAAGTGGGCCCAATCCTAAGAGGCCCACGGCAGCTGTGATTCCTGCTGACCTCACGAGGAACTGGAAGTACAGCATGGGAAGCTAAAGGATTTGTTTTGGTCACATTGGCCTGGTACTAGCTTGGAGAAGTTTCCTTACAACTACTAGAATCATAGACATATAATACTTGCATGAGCGTGGTCCCAACAGAGGTCTGTAATACTGCATGCCATATTAATTTTCTGGAGTCATAGTCCCTGTATTATCTGGGGTGATGAGCAATTCTTCTAAAGATAAAGGTAGAAAATGCTGAGCTCCTGAAGAAAGGATATACCTATATCCCTTTATTTCCATCATTCAGAACTTCACAAGTATTTTTACTGAAATATAACAGGACACACAAGTATTTTAAAGACATGGAAAAAAATTCCAGTTCTTCAAATGTTCTTACAATATTTGAGTTTGTTGTTTGGTTTTGGTTTTCGTTTGGGTTTGGTTTTGGTTTATTTTCACAGCACCTCTTATAATGTTTATTTTGTTTTTCAACAACAGAATCTCCTACTTGAAAATACATTTTTGGAAACTGGAGCTTTTCAGGTTTTTCAGCCAGAAATTTTGCTTTCCAGATTTTGACATTCTACTCTCCCACAGTGCTATCTTCAAAAAAATTTGGGGCACTGAAGCCAGTTTGTTTCAATTTTTTGAGGGGAGTAAAGGATGGTACAAAGTAATGAAAGATTAAAAGTCTCATTAATTTGCTTTCCCTTTCAAAAAGAACTTTTTAATTTAAAAAATGCGATTTTAAAATCAGTTTTGCAAGAAGTCAGTGGGATTGTCCAGGGAATAATCAGGGATTCTGTTGAAAAGGGTGATTTTAACCTAGACATCAAATAGTTATGGATATTTTTAATGCCTAGTATGCAGTGCTAAAAATCCTCTCTCCTGAATTTTGTACCAGCTTTTGTGATCTGCTAAAACAGCTTTCCTCTCTTTCTTATATACTGTTTATACGCGACATCTTTACCTCACAGATTTGCTCTCCAGCCAGGTACCAACACCAGTTTAAGAAAGGTTTGACTTTGTGGTACAAATAGCTCTTGGATCATGTAGATCTAAATGTCATCACATTGCAGCATTTTAGCATAGGGTGATTATATCCTGTTTTGACAGAGTGTCATCACTCTGCATCCCAGTAGGAAGATGTTTTGACACAAAGTGCTGACAAAACAACAAAATGTTAACAATTGCTCTTTAATATTCATATGTTCTGTGATGCCTGGAGCATACTAACTGATAATAGCAAGACAGAGGACCAGTAAAGATTGCTGTTAAATGTATTTATTTGACTTTTATACAAACAAGTTCCTACTAAATATTCTTACATGGGTGAAGGTGAACACATGAACACTCCATAAGGACTACCAACAGGATGCTACCAACCTAGCATCTTGATCTACAGAAAAGGAAAGAAAGAAACCCAAACAAGCCAACCCATCTTCTTTCTAATTTCTTTCTTTCTGTTTTTACAATGCACAAAGAAAAATAAATTAATGGTCAGAAATAGCAGCGTGGAGGAAGCATGATCTTAATATGACAAACTGGAAGTAACATTTGGTAGAAATTGTTGTAACTGCCTACATGTGAAATAACAGGCCTGTATAAGAAGAGGACTGAATCTTTCAAGAAACACCTCAAGATTTTGGGGTGTGAGGCACAGAGAAGGGTGGAAATATTTCAAGCTGAATAGATTCAGCAAGGAGCCAGCCTGCCTGAGGTCCCATTTAATTGATCTGCCTGGAAACACACAGCTCAGCATCCTGGACGTGCAAACAGCCAAGCAGGAAAGAAAACTGCAAGGGCTTTGCACCCTATAGTTGGAAGCAGTGACTCTGCCAGTTAGCTTACCTAAGGCAGCAGCCCTCACATAGCTTCTCAATATGCATCGAGGAAGGGACGCAGGCAGCAGCTTTACTAAACCTGAACCCAGGTTTAACTTCAATAATAGCCTTGTGCAATGCACAGAACTGCAGCTGGGGCAGAGAAGCTGCAAATCGAGGCTGTTCACCAGCCAGGCTGAGAGGAGCAGCAGGGTGACGCTGGGTCAGGGCAGGATTTTTACAGTCAGGTGTTATTCCCCCTGTCCAGCCTGTTCCCACACAGCACCAGCACAGGAAGCTGCATGACAGCCACATTATTCATAACATTTCATGATGTTAATTTTATTTTCATTAATCAGCTAAAGTGTCTTAAGTTTTTTTTTAGTCTCTGCAACCTGTTTATTTTAAGGTAAGGCTAATAAACACGTAAAGTAATTATTTTACCAATTATTTTACCATATAGAATGATTAGTACATGGCATGACAGTTATCTGGCAGTTTTAAGGTGAACCACTCTGGAACTATTGACAGTTTTGACAATTTGAGACCTGTATTTGCTCTCCAGTCTTGAGCTACCCTTCTCTTTATGACTTTATATTTGAGATTACAGTATTTACCAGAAAGAAGGTGACATATTGAGAAATGACAAATAACTCTGTAGAGATTTTCAAGCCAGAAGTATGCCTAAATACTGCAGATTAGCATAAACATAAAATTCTCCCTCTTCATCTGCAAGTACGTCACATTATGCATGTAAATCTGTTCCACTTTGTGAATATAGCTATTGATTTCTTTGAATCTATCAAATGATTAAAAATTAATTACTTGCATGATTGTGAGTGCAGAATCAGCCCCTTAATAAAACCTGTGTCTGGGCATGTTACTCTTTCTTCATGAATTTTCGCTAGCTGCAACAGTATAGGCTTGCTATTATTATAGTATTGAATTACCTGCGCTAATGTTCATGAAACTTAAATTTCATCTCTTTTTTAAATGGTAAGAGCCAAGGAAAGGGTCACATGTTCTCATGGTCTGAAACAAACAATATTTTATTCTAAAGGATTAACGTTAATGTAAAGATTTGGTCCTGAGCTCATTCCTTCAAAGATTAGTTTCTCCAAAGTTTCTGGCACGTGTTTAAGTTACATTTGAATATAATGAATGACTGTCGTGAAGAATAGTCGTAACCAGTGGCCTGTGCTGAATGTGTCCTACACTGCTACAGGCTGAATCCTGTAATAGTTCAGCACCTTCATTTCTTATTGACTTCACTAGAACTAGGTGCTTAGAACAAAAACTGACTGGATGATGACAATTCCACTTTATGCAACTTTCAAGATTTAACATTTGTTTTGGTTTCATGTTGAACTGTCTGTTACTGTAATGAAACCTGAACTATTCAGCTAGGATCATGACTTCTACATCACCTTGAATCTGGTAAAACACTGATATTAGCTTTCCAAATGAATGCAATAGAATGTAAGACAGTCTCTTTTTTTTTTTTTTCTGGAAAAATAAACCAAACCCAAACAATATAACAAACAAACCAAAATCCTTGAAGCTCAACTCTGCAAAGGATAAACATGAAGTGGAGGGCTTTTGTCCAAGTAACTCACAGGTGTAAACCTCAGCACTTGCTTAGCTGTGGGTCCCTGAACCCTGCGCAGTATTCGTGTCACTGCTGCTCAAAGCAAAGGCCCCTGGGCAATGCTCACTTATATCCACACAGCCAAAAAGCATGACTGATGTGCATGTGCATCAGCCTTGGGTTTCAAGTCTAAGGAGTGTGAGCTCTGCCACCTTGCCCAAGTGGGCACTCCAGTTTGTTCCATTGTGACAGCACACATGCACTCGTAATAAAATTTCAAGTTGTTTCTAGATGAAATCTGTAGTTAACAGGTGATTGGGCTTTTATAAAAATGTATGTAAGTGATAAACGCATGCTTTAGGGCTGGGTTCCTTTTCAGATGGGTATAATTACAGTGCACTATCAATTTACAGAGCCACATAGGAGACTTGTAGTCTGTCTGTGCTCCATGCTTTCTGATGCAGTCAGGCATCCAGGCCTGCCTGTGCATGCCATACGGTTATCTGCATATGCCCAGCAAGCCTGATATGTGTATCACATGTGCTGACCATCTGCATGGTGTATGTATAAGAGGTTCAGAGAGCTGCCGCATTTCTTGCCTGTGATTTCCTGGACAAAGGAATGGAAGCGATATCCACATGCACTCACACCACACTAAGGGTGTGTGACCACACACTTGGTCAGCGTGCCACGGGCTGAATTCAGCTCCCCAAGCGTGTCTGACTTCAGCTGCGGGTCCGCCTGTTGTCTTCTGGGGGGTTTTCTCCTTTCATTTCTTGTCATTCTGTCAGTCCTGCATTGATCTCCATTTGACTTACCTTTCAGAGCCCAGACAGACTGGGGAAGCTATTGCCCTCTGCAGCTGCAACCATGTGAAAGGTCTCTGAGCAAACCCTCTCACTTACTCAATTATCCCTTCACTGAAGTGATTTGCACCACCATGGGTGAGGAGACTTGAAATCCCAGTGCACCATACTCATTTATCAGGTGAAATGAGGCAAAGAAAGCAAGGTCAATGATTGTCCACGCTGCTTACAAGCTGCAGAGCCCTCAAGGCTGTCAATGCCCAGATTACTTAAAAACTCATTCCCTTCCCAGTTTACAGTCTCTGTTATCAGCAGCTGCTTTCCACTCAGTGCAAGGGGAAACATGTTAGCCTTCATTGCCAGGTCCATGAGAGTAATAAGTGCTAGAGACAAAAGACTCACCAGAACAGGTAGTACGCATGCTACTGAAATAGGCTTTCCTCAGACTTGGAGCATCAACTGAGCAGCTCCTCATACCCCTGATATATTTTAATGGAAATCAGTATTGGCAAGAAAAGAATCAGGAATAGGCAGATGGAAAATGATCACTTAAAGATTGGTTGGCTTTTTGGTACTTGGGCAAGTAATGACAATAAAACAAGTTTCAGTGAACAATTTTAGCCTGGTTTCTAAGAAACTTCTTATGGCCATCCTATTTATATGTTTTCCTCTCTTATTCCTAATGATTCCCATTTCTACCAAAATTCAGAGAAAAGTAAGGATCTTTTAGAGAAAGTTTTCATTCCTGGAAGTTTTGTGAAGATAGGTATCCCTACACTGAAGAGAAATATGTGAAATGTCCCAGCTAAATCTGACCTAGATCTGTAGGACAGCAAAGTTCATTACTTCTGATGTCATACCAATGACTTGTCACTTTTATCATCACTTTTAATAAACAAAGTGGCTCTAGCCCAGCTTTGACGGCAACATTTGTGTTGCCTCTGAAGCCAGAAAGTTAATAGGCACAAGCATTCAACAGGAAAACTTGGTGAAGAAATTTTTTCTATCTGAATATGCATTTTTAAAGCTTAAACTTAATTTTTGAGCGTTACTCTAGCGCTAATTAACCCTAGCATTAACATGATTTACTCAGGTGCATTTTCATGCCTAAAGGAGATATATTGCCTACTCTAACACAGAACATGGTTCTGGGATCATAGACTGTCACTGTTCTCCTTCATAATAAAAGCAGAGCTCTGTAGGACTTTGGAGGAAAATGTATCATATTATCTATGTTAAATAAGTTATGATGAGATACGGATAAGTATAGATATATGTACATACACACAAACACACACACACGCTTTCAGATTGTATCATTCTCCCAGCTGTTTCTGCCTCTGCTTTACACCAGGATTTTATAGAAAATCTCTCCAGGAGCCCAGGAGCCCCAGCATCACACCAAGTGCTTACTGGTGCACTCACCAAGACTGTGCTATCAAGGTTATAGTTTCATGTTTTCTGTCTCTGTAGTCACCAGTTCTGATTACAAGGGTGCATTTTGTCAAAAACTGGTGCATTTTGCCCTGTACACCAGGGTAAATCAGGAGAGAGCTCTAGTGCTGCCAGGAAGTCACTGCTGAGTTTGAGATTTAATGGAGACCTGTAATGTTGTGTTGTGAGTCAACAAGATCTTGGCTTGCCCTGTGTTACTGACGTTTCTATTACTGCCAAAGGGCAAGTTACCTGCTTTTTATGTACAGTTCTTCTGTGAGCTACACAAAAAAAAATAAATCTAGAAACTTATGACGCTTTTATATGGCATTCTTTATAATTTGGAGTGTGATGGACTTACATGGGCTGAGCCCCTATTTTTTTTTTTACTTTGCTGGGCAGCTCAAAACACAGTATTTTAATATTCTCAGGAAAAAAATCACTCATCCAGGTTATAAGCCATTTTGAGTGTGTCCTGCTACTGAGGCTAGGCCAGCTTAAAGAGCTGATGTTTAAAATGCCACCACAGAGCTATGGCACAACTTTCAATCACTGAGGAATATGAGACTTGCACAGGCTGTGAGGAATCTTCAGCCAACTCAGTGTGTGCTACTGGTCAAAAACTAACGAAAGACCAGTGAGGGACTAATGAGGTGAGGAGAATACATGTGCTTTCAGCCAGTCTTGGCATTTATTTGACAGATTATTGGTATTTGGCTATTGAAGAGTAATTCTCAAATTATACATCCCATTATTTTTGTCCAGATTCAGCACTTGAGGCTGTCATGCAGACCAATTTCACAAGCTTTCAGGACCATAAAAAACCTGACTGCGATCATATAGACCAAGTTTGGCTATTCTTTTCCTGCACACCAGTACACAGGGACACCAGTAGGTCTGCTTGTCCTGACATCAAACCTACCAGATTTCTTTTGATTTAATACAAATGCTATTTTCTGCCTCTTATCCATCTTTTCAAACAGGCAGGGTATTCTGGCCTTGATTCTACTGCTCTTATCACATCTACACCTGCAAGGTGGGCAACATATAAGAATAATTGAATATGTATGTGCTTCTTTCAGAGAAAATCTTGGGCCAGTGTTAAGCATGTTCCTCAGCCGAGAAGATGAGTGAGAGATAAAGGATGAGGGAATCCTGAGTGTGAAGATGGGAAATGTGTCTGCACAGCAGCTGTTTCAGAAGTGATGTAGCTTTTTTCTTTCTTTTTATTAACTTAAATCAGACATTTACTTAACTGAAATTTTGGGTCTTCACCCATATAATAGTTTCTTTAGCAGGATGCTTTGTATTTTACTCCTTTTTTTTTTCTTGTCTCTGAACTGGACTTTTGCAGGGCTGGTGTAAAAGCAGTAACTATACTTATTTAGGGTCTTCCATGGAGAGCTGGCCAAGCGACTGACATTGTAGAAGGCACCACTAAAAACAGTTTTTGAAAAGGCTCTTGGAGCCAGTTCCTCACCCCTTCTCATGGGACAAGGAAAATATTGCTAATTATCCTCCATTTCCCCAATTTATTACGTGCATGAAGTGCTTTAAGCCCACAGTTTAAAGCTTGCATGTTATTTCTGTAGCATTCCTGGGGCCAGATTTTGTCGCTGTGCCACTGGCTGCATTATGGACTGGCAAAGAGAATGTCTGACTTCTGCTGATGGTCCCTGGAGCCATAGTGAGTTTGGCTGCAGCTCTGGAGGGGGGCAGGTCTTCTCTTCATTTTACACATCTCCCTGCTGGCTGGTGAGGAAAAGGACAGTATCACAAGGACTGGTTTTCACTTTCTATGAAGCTGCTTGTCACAGGCAGTATTAGATCAGAGAAAATGAAATGCAAGCTTTAGGATGGTTCCTTTCAGGACAGCGCCCTAAGGCAGTTGAAATTGATGCAAATTCTATTTCTTCCTGGTGAGATCTTTCAGATTAGCTTTGCTCCTGTTGGAATAGTTGTTGTAACCTCATTGTAAGGATCAGGATAAGAAAGGAGGGGAAATGCATTCAGTGCCTTGCTCCATAACCTTGAGTCTATCACCCTTTATCTGCGTCCCATCCTTTTTCTCTTCTAATTAGTAGTAAGTACCTCACAGCTGGGATTGCCTCCAACCATGTTTACAGTGAGGCCCTGATCTCAGAAACTGTCTCATGGCACAGGTAAAATAATCCAGAGCAAAAGATTCAGTTTCCTTCTGAAACTGTGTATTTTGGTGATGGTGAAAATATGCCAAAGGCTAAGGTGGCACACACTCAAATTGAAACCAAAGCAAATATTCAAAGACCAAACACACAACTTCCTTTCCCTTGCTGCAGAGCTGTAAGATTCTCTTCTCATACAGAGAGTTTTTAGAGGTTTCACTGAGGCTGAGCCTTTTTGTTTGTTTGTTTGCTATAGACTGGATCTACTTCTCTCTTCATTAAAGTATAATTCCAAAGGCTGTTAGCAGGGATGAAGCAAAGCTCCAATCTAAAGAAGAAAAAGAGTTATCAGCTGCATTTTTTCAGCCGGCAGGCTCTGAAAAAACCCATGTATTTTATATGCATGAAGCAAATGCAAGATTTGCTTTAAGAAGGGCTAGAGTTTTGATAGGAATTTTACAGTCCTAGAACACTCGCCTTGTCGAGTGCTAAATATCTTTGATGAATATGGGAGTGCAATGTGGTATACAGATGACAAAGCAGGCGCTTAGATAATACAAAACAAAACAAAAAATTCTAACCCTCGGACAGTGAGATTAAGCAGATAGGATGATACTATGCAGAACTCCAAAGACACTACATGTGCGGACATGTACTAAATCACAGCCTTTTATAAAGTCATGCAGGCTGCCATTTCAGATCTATTATCAGCTCTGGTGAACATGACAGACTGTCTGGTGAGTGAGTGCAGTGCCATGCTAACAGATGAGTATAAATGTAAACAGCCAAGAGACTGCACAGGAGCTTCAGGATGGTCCCACTGAGGTCGCAGGTGAGACAGGAACGGGGAAACTTTCATGTTGTTTCTATGATTTCTCCCTTCTGGCATCAGCACATGTGGTTTTCCTGCATCTCTGGGGCTGGATTGATACCAAAGAGTTATAAACCAACTCTTGAGGAAGCAGAAGGTGTGCTCCTTAAAATCCAGCTACTGTCAGAGCTTCAGGAAAGAAAGCGGAATGAATAGAAAGACAAAAGCATGTACGAAATCCCTTCTATTCTTGTTTCATCAATGCAACTCCACCCTGGAGTCAGCAGAGGTCTGGGTGCCATCAATCAGCCCAGTGTTGGCTGCACTGAACAGGTATGGAGGACGCTTCTTCCTCAGAGAAGACATCTGGCAGGCAAACCCAGCTGATGAACAGGGCCTTCTGAGTGGTCACAGTGTAACCAAGTGATATTCTTTTAGAGGGTAGAGATTATTCTAGTGGCTTTGGCATCTCAAATTGAAAACAACTTGCTTGAGCTGCAATCTGTTTATTTAACCATTTGCCACACAGTATGCATAGCTGTCAGTTGAGAAAAATCTGCCTTACTCTGTCAGCCAAAACTTATTTTATGTAAATAATTATTTTTTATCTTGTTTTATACTTGGGGAATTAAGTCCTCCTTGATATAAGATCTTTTTATCTCTCAAGGTCCTCAAATTAAATATGCCACAGCTTTACAGTCAAGACTGTGCTTGCCTGTCATTTATATTATTTTTGTTTCAAGGCACCAAACTATGTCCTCACTTACTCTCCTGCAACCACGGAGACTTCAGTGTGGCTGCAATCGAGGATGGAATCTGACCCATTGTGTTTGTTTTTAATCAGAATGTGCATGACTTAATGTTGCCTTCTCCTTTATTTTAATCTCCCAGGGCAGTCTGAAGAATCAGATGTTGAATCTCAAGGGATTTCTCCCCAGTGAAATATTCTAAATATGTCAGGAAAAATGTTTTGTCAGTTCCAGCTTGTTGATTCACCCCAGCCAGCTGGCAGGGCAGGCTCAGCCACTACACAGTGCCATACAAACTGGGAGGTCGGAGCTGGGCACATGCAGGCAGGCCAGTCGGGCCATGTGCGAGAGCAGATTGGATGGGTTCCACTTATTGTAGTACATGATGTGTTTGGTCTTCTGAAAGAAGGGAAGGTTGGACGCCACCTATTACTCAGGACTTCTTTCAACTGACTGAAGTAGAGAAGTTGGAGTTAAGGCTTATCCCTATATTTTCGCCGTGCTTGGCTAGATTGTGCTCTGCCTTTTCTATCAAAGGCTTCAGTCATGGTGCATCTTTGAAGATGGAGGAGCTGGAGGCTCTGCCTTGCCAACCTCCAGATCTACTGATACTCAGTGAAGAGTTCCATGCAGACCAAAAACGTCCTTCAGCAAAATGAGCACTTCAGAAATTTCCTTTCATGAAGGCCTGATACATGTTTTAGCATTCTTGAAGACAAAAATTATAATTTTTTTACACAGCTAATCATTAGAATTGAGGATTTCCTTTTCAAAGTTGATCTAGATCCTGCAAATAAGATGGGAAGTTGTCGTTTATCTCTGACTATCCAAGAAATTTCCCACGGAAGGTAGATTTTTGTTTTGTAGATTATGTGTATTATAATAGCAAAGGAAAGATGGTAACTGGCTGTGTTGAGAATATCCCCTTGGTTGGGGATGGCTTGGACAGGCATGCATTTTGAGAAAACATTAGTTTAATGTTCATGTGACTGTGTGGAAGAGCAGCATCATGCTAATGGTGCTGTGGGAGGGCACTGAGGCATTCAACAAATGGGAAGAAAAGTGTGGGCCAAACCAACAAAGACGTTTGTCTTTCAGAGGTACAAGTTACCCCCTTTGAAACCATTAATTTGTGAGCAGAAGCCCTCTGTCCTAATGAGATTTTTAAAACTTTGTGGAAGTAAGGCATATTTCACTGAGGGTTATATTTCCTTGAACTTCAAGTGCTTAGTTCTGCATATTGCCCTTGCCTTGGATCACAGCCCTAAAGGCCAAACCAATACTATAGGTGGCTTAGTGCAAAATGAGCAGGGAAAACACCAAAAGCAAAAGGAACAGACACAGAAAGTAATACACAAAGAGACAAACGATACAAAGCAGAACCAGGCTTAGACATCAGAGGTCAACCCACAAAATATTGTGAGGAGTGAACATGTTAGAAAGAAAATTCTTCCAAGGAAAGTAGTCACAAAATGGTTTCTGAGAAAGATGCAGGGCTCCCTCATATGGGCTCCTCATGCAATATGTACCCCTTGCTCTCCTACATTTGGCTTTGTCATACACGACACAATAAGAAAGCAGTCATGAACCAGGTTTTTTGTTTGGATATATTTTTCTATAGAAATTTTAATTAAAGGTCAATTTTAATGAAGGCTTGCTGTAGGAATTAAAAGAGTTCATTGTAACTGAAAATGGATGTAGAAAAAAAAAGAGAGCAATTTTATTTCAAACTTACTTTGCTGTTCCTTCACTTAACAAGAGATACACCAGAATGTTTTGCAGAATTAGAATCTACTAGACCAACGCATGGTTAGAATAAAAGAAGAAGAGAGAGAGGATACACTGAACCATGGATGCAGTCAGAAGTGAAGCATGTTTTGTATTTCTAACCTATCCCATTAGCCATAATGTTCTATACCAAGGAAAATAAACTTCAGTCAATATAATCAATACTTTGATGCTCTCTCCTAGAATGCAAACCCTGCCTTGTAGATCATTAATGGAAAGAAGTTTTGACAACACCCATTCTAGGCCAACATAAATGGAATAAATGTAATATTTTGCATATATTTCTAAAAATTACAGTGCAATATTAGCTCAGCTAATTTCAGTGGCTCAAAAGCTACACCACCTACCTTCTCACTGGATAGCTGTTGCAGATTTTTAATCATCCTCATGTGGTCCCTGCTGACTGATGCTCAGAGCTGTCACTGTCAGTGTGAACACTGTCAAAGACTTGGAAAACAGAAGTGCTTTGATTTCTCATACAAAATAGTGAGCAAATTGGGTACTTAAGTCAGGCATATTGGTAAGTGTGAAGTGACATTCAAAAGCAAGCACCTCCAGAAAGATCTTTATTTCTTCAAGCAAAGAAGTTATATGGCTCATATTTAGCTTAAATAAGAGGCCTTTTCCAGGTCTTTCTTTTCAAATCTGTACGACTTTTATACGACTCTATATATTTCTAGTTTCTCCTATGTATCCTAAGCTTGCTAGGTCTTTGCTCACATTTTTAGTATTACACTTATACCTCCCGAAGTCTGTGTCAAAGTTAGGCATGGACTGTCAGAAAGACTCTGGAAGGCAAGTTCCCTCCAGGTGCCAAGGTCTAGGAGCACATCCCAAAGGCAGACCCTGCCCCTGGTCACTTCTTGTTGGCTGGTCTTTATTCAGGAAAGCTTCAGACCTCATGACTGAAACAAAACATCCTAGAGGAACTTATGAATAAGTCCATTTGCTTCCTGCTTCAAGCACTTCTAAAACATTAACCTGAAGCATAAACGTTTCTGCCTTTCATTTCCTTAGGGATGACAGGAGAGAGAGACTGAGACTGATTGCAAAAGCTGTAGTGCTTGTCTGAAGTTTTTAGCCTGGCTCTGGTCAGGCCCCAGGTGACCAGGTAATGAAAATAATTCAAACTTTACCAAAACAAGAGCCATTTATAATGTGGAAGTTCTAGACAAACAGCTCCACAAAACCCTGGGAACAAACATGGAGATAAATCTTTGCAAGAAAAAACACCCCTACCTCACTACTTACAAAGTCAATTCTAAATAGCATTGAGGGGGCACAGCACCCACATGTGACAGAAAATTAGTTAGTATTAGGGGTTTTTAAATATATCCATACCTGTGCGCTTGTTCCTCTGGAGTCATAAGGTATGAGGAAAAGTTTGGCTTCAGAAATATTAGAAATGCTTTTGAAACCTATGCCTTTTAAATAGATTAACTTTGGGATTATTCTTAACAACATGTTCTATACTGCAAATGAAAGAGGAAGAAATGAACCACAGAAAATGGTTATAAAAGCCCCTGTTTCAAATAAACATAACACAGCCTTGAAACAAGACACAGGACAATATGAGGAACATGCGTGAAGCAAGAAATCAGCTGGGGCTCTCCAGTAACAAAACTGGAAGCTTTCAAATGTCAAAAACCTCCCAGAAACAGGAAAAGGAGGATGGCCTGCACGCCATGGCACACAGGCTGTCGGAGCTTGGTGCAAACCAGCATCAATGAAGCACAGCTGGAGGCACCCAGGATAGGGAAAGTGTATGCTGGGTTTCTCGGGTTTAGTGGCCTGCTTCTGCACTCCAAGCAGTGCAGGCCAGCCCTGCCCTAGCCAAAAGGCTGCCCATCCCATGCCCTGCCTTGGGGTTAGCAGGGACTTCCCAGCCAAAAATCCTGCATTTGTAAGGAAAAGTGCATATTAACTCATACAAGCTCAGGACTATCCCCAGGGCATGTGTGGAGATGGAGCAATGGGGAACAATTTGGAATTAGTCTCCAGACTCTCCCATGAGACCACCCTAGACAGTGCACAAAATGGAGTGAAAGTGAAGGCTCTTCTTTACAGTTAAATCTACTTAAAAACTTTATCTAAGTTTTTATAATTTGGGGAATTCAACTACATGTGAATGAAATACTTTTAATGTGATATCTGTCTTCAGAGTGTTTGCCAAGAAGTCTGTAGAGACCCAAATTGTATTTCTGCTTCCTGTGGAAAAACAGTAATTAGAACATTGACTTTTTAGCAGTTACTGCCTTCTGAGGCATCTTAGACATGTCCTAATAAAAAGGTTATAAAACTTATTAAATGAGTTTCATTGAATCATATCCTTATCCCACATACTAAGCTAAATAGTTTTATATCAGTGTTTAGTCCCAGTGAAAAATAGTATTTTCCATGCTTGCTGCTTTATAAGATTAGAGTTGAATAAAGATTCTGTCTTACTATGTATCTGTTATCTGTCTGAAAATCGTGTGCACAGGGCACTGTATGAAGGTTATAGAGAGGAGCATTTTAAAGGTATTTATTATTTCAAAAATAATTGGAGGAGAAGAATATTATATGGAGGCTCAAAATATGTCCACATTGAAGAAAACCCTTAGAATATGGTTGCTTCCTTTCAAGTTCAGACTGTAAGAAATGAAGGGTAACACCCTTCTACTGCTAGTCTACAAGTATTTCACTCTTATCCAAACCACATCTCCGGAGAGTCTTGCGATAGGCAAGTAGCTTCAGCCCTTCCTCACCCATCCCTGATAGTCACTCCAGATGCCTCCAGGTTATCCCATTACAAGCTTATCAGGTCCTTTGGCAAACTCAATTGTCAGCTTTGCAACGATGGGCTGAAGGTATCTGAAAACATTACGCTGCCTGAACAACCGTGCTACAGAACTGAATCAACAGAGGCTAGACTGAGTCTTCCAGTAACTCAGCAACCTGATAACTATCGCAACAATTGCACAAAGAATTGACATTCCCTAAAAGAGTGTCTCCATGCCCTTAAGACACATTAGCTTGGTATACAAATTACAAGATCACACAATAGCAAGAAAAAGAAAAACTTGTATCTACCTACTTTATTTGTATCTTTTTCCTGATAAATCTTTAGAGAAAGAAGAAACATTTTCCAGAAAATTTTTGTGGACAAGCTAAAGGATAACAATTATTTCTTAAATGATTTGTGAATAATTTTCCAGAGAACTATTGTTTTCACAGATGAGTTTTTGAAGAAGGGAGGTAGATAGATAGGAACTTCATAAAGCATTCATCATTACTGAATCACTCAGAGTCTGAAGTGAAAATTGAGATACAGAAGGATATATTCAAATAACATTTTATGTTTGGCTTCATTTCAGATGAACAAGCATGCTGCGGTCAAGCTGAAAGTTTTCCCTGTTCTCATGCACTGTAGGTTTTAAAGGGTGAGCACATTGGCATTTTGCATAGGTCAGGGTAAGTGGTATCATAGGTTAAGTTCTGGCATTCAATTTAAATGCCCCTATGTTTGTACTTTACAGTCAGGTTTTGAACATTGCTTGAAAAATTGTCTACATTCAAACAAAGAGTGATTGCTGCTCAGGCCCCCTGCAAGAGTTTTCTTCTCTCTCCTTTGCCGTCCTGAGTCAGAGAAATGCCTTTTCAAAGTGGCAAAGAAACCATTAGGCACCCTCTGCACTTGGAAGGGATGCTAACCTTGTCAGAAGTTTGGGCTGAAACTTTGCATGTCATGAAACTATTTGATTAAAAAATATTACTTACTGATACAGGAGTTAAAGTGGCATATGCAGACTGACTAGGAAATAATCTTTGCTGTTCCTTGTGAGATCTGTCTCCTAATGTTTTTTCTTTTACTGTTATAGCAAAGGCTCATCATTTTTATTAACAATGTGTGACTCAGAGTTTGCATTAATCACCTCCTAGGAAAGCAACTGCTCTGTCGCGTGGGTTGTGCGCCTCAGCTTTCCCTGCTCAGTGTGCTAGGGTATTCTCCAGCAATGCTTATGTTTGTCACAGCATAATCACTTATCAGATCTCCAGTAGTGATGTTGTTCAGGCCCAGATGATCCAATGCCATTGGCTAAACATTCATATATAGTGTTCTGGTTTTGGAATTTTATGCAGGATTTAATTGAACAAGATGAAGAAAAATTCCGCAGAGAAAGTTATAAGCAGAAAGCTTAAACTGAACTGAGACAGATTTTGTGAGTAACACTAGTTGTAGCAGGCATGCTCAAAGACTTTCTCCTGGCTTTACAGATTTTAAAGAGTTCCCAGATACCCCCTATTCTTACAAGAAGCAATTCTGCTTCTTGCCAATATTCCCTCCCAGCACCACGAGAAATGGTCTATGTGCTCTTGCTGCTAATAAAAGACTTCCCTGGCTGAGCCATGCTATGAGACCTGGTGTTAACATATTTAAACCCTTAGTTGCTTTTCAATTGGGATAGGGAATCTGTCCTAATCAGTGCTGTCAGCAGATATATCTCACGTGTACCACAGAGCGCATGGCTGAGTCCTATTTGTGCCATTTGTATAAAACAAACTGGAACTCTAATGGGGACAAGGGGCATACAAACATATTAACAGTACTTTATTGGTACTTCTTTCTCTCCCACTTAACCTCTTGGAAGAGCTGGGCAGCTCATTTTAGTTGTTCACCAGTTGGAGGGGAGGGGGAAAGAATCTGGTCAAACCAAAAATTAAACTTTGTTATATGTCCATTAAAAAAAAGAAATTAAATTTCTAAACAATTAGATGGCATTTGAATTGATTTCAATTAATTAGTTTTCAGACACTTTTAAGGAAAAAAGGAATTTGGAAACAAGAAGCTAGAATATGTAAGTTCTACTCATTAAGACAAAATAGCGACCCCTTAATAACCAAAGGCTGCCAGGTTAAAGCACTGGTCCACGATATTAGAAAAACACATTCCTCACACTACTGGCCTGGAAGCAGGGATGTAACCCTCACTGCCAGGCTGTAGGGCCCCAGTCACTTTATGGCTGAGGCCAAATAAGGCTTTTTCTCCCTTTGGAAGCTGTTAAAATATATGAAAGCTAAAGCCACTCTAAGTGAGCACTACTACCACAGACAAGCTCACTGTTCTTTGAGTTCATCTATTTCTAAATTCACCTTTGTTTTCTAGACCATCCTTGGGCAGACAAGCCATTTAAGCCATATTTAAGGTCTTCCTTATTTCTCCATTTTCAATCAACTGGTATGGTAATCTATTGCTTTTTTATATTTCTAAAGTATTTTAAAAATAAGAATGTCTTACTTACAATTGCACCGCATGTGCCTTGGTAATCTCTTGCCTCAGCTACTCCAGCTTCTGCCATTTTGACCTTTGCATCTCATCGTGCTTCCCTCTGGTGTATACATAATCCTGCTAAATCCAATTTACTCTCATACAAATCAAGCCCTGGCCACTTCTCCTTTTCAAACACCTCCAGCAGATTTTGGTAAATTCCTATGTCACAATGAGCTTCTTATCAAAAACCTCTTCATGTTTTCTAATTCTAGGGCCAATGCAATACCTGAATCATCCATACTTAAACAGCCTTTTTGTTTTCTTTTCTGGCTTTACTGTTTTTTCCTACAAAAGCCTTGTCTTTTTGATTTTTCTTTTGGGTCAAATGACTACATTTTCTTAATTCTAGCCCTTCATTCCAAAGAGTTTCTTACAGTAAGCCCTTTACTAGTGTTCAGCCAAAGTTTTCACTGTCAGACAGACTTAGACAATATTATGTTTTATAAACACTAAATATATAGTAAGAACCAGTAAATTATACTTACCAAAACTACTTGTGGAAAATAGAGCAGTCAGCCCAAACTACACAGGACTTTTATGATGTGAAAAACAGAAATAAAATTTTCAGCTCATCCACAGGCACTGCATCAGAGATGAAGAGTGATAGGTACAGTGTGTGCATGTCTTTCAGTCTCAAAGTCTCACTTTCCCCATTTCAGTCAACGGAAGATTCACCATTAGCATAAATGTGCCCAAGACCAAGCCTGTGAAGGGGCTACAGCAAAGCAAATTGAGCTCTTAGTTCTTGAAAGCCAGCAAAGCAATATACAAAGCAGGATCCAGGTACGTAATTCCAAATAAAGAGCTGACGTAGGCAAGAATCTTCTCTAGCGAAATACGAAACATGTAATTCCTAAAGCATAAATTATTGTTCCTATGTTGAACAAATTAAAAAAAGTCTGTTTCTACAGCAGTATGGATTCCTCTTGAAACTTGCAAATAAAACTTTGAATACATGTTTGGATAAAATTATGTGCTATTGATTCCTAAAAATCCCACCGATTATAAACAGCCTTGCTTAGCTTGTAAACCCAGTAAGTTTTGCTCTATTTAGACCAGCTTAGTTGCTTTCTTTCCTCACTTGTTCTTTCAGGATCCATTGAAACAAATGTGTTTCTGCTATTTACAACAGAGGAGAAGGACCTAACATTCATAATTTTAGATCCTACTTCAGTATATCTCAGTGCCAAATTGATTCCCAAGGTAGTTTGAGCTATGAAGGAGTCTTGAACCTTGCCTGCAACTGCCTTCTGGGGAAGGTGGACAAAATAAGGCTGGCAACAGCCACTGTAAAAGCTTGGAGAGGGGAAGGTAACTCAGACATTGTCCCTTGGCAAATCCCCAGTGTCTGTAAAGGATGGCATGGTTTATTTACACATACAAGAAACTGTAGAAGAATTGTAACAATGGGCAGGAAAGGCAGGAGGCCATAAAAATATATGAGGGGACATGGCAGGAAGTGGAAAAGAAGAAGATTCTTTTTCCACAGGAAATGCAAGATGAACTAATTCAGTGGAATGGTTGAGATGTGACAGAACAGAAACGAGGGCTTAGGTTTTCAGGAGAACATCTATATACTTTCACATCTAATACTAATACTCACATACCTAATATAAGTTAGTACTGCACAATGACATTGCACATAAAGTCCTGGGGAAGACTGATTCAGGTCAAACATGCCACTGGGAACATTTTTTAATGGGTCTAAATATGTCTATATAGGTTTTATACATTATTGACTATGGTTTCTTGAATATTTTTGTAAGAGTTTTTGTGATGTTGACAGTGGCTCTTTGAATGTTTTCATATCTGCATTGGGTGCATTTGATGGGAAATACTCAAGTATATCGCGACCCCATTTAAAAGTAACTCACTCCTTGGAGAGAGGAAGATGTGGTCTGCATTGAGAATAATAAACTTGCTGGCAGAGAATTCTGTAAGACTGAGTTTTAACCCATTAATTTTTTTGTGAATATTATGCCTTTGAAGGGTGACTATGGAGAAATTCCCACATCTCCTATTAAAATGTTCCATCCTACCACTTTTCAAAAGGAAGAATGTCAAAAAGACCTTTTAGGCCAAAGAGTTCAATCATGTTATTTCTACCATTTCAACTAAAAATGCCTCCTTGCACTATTGCAGCTAGAAATATTGCCACATTATTTGTTGTTGAGTTTCTTCCAATAGAAATACCACAAAAATGCCTTTTCTTTGGGGTATTTAGGCTATGAAATTCTTACAAATTGTATATATCAACATAGCTCAAATTGGTACCACATATTTTTCTTTTTAAACATTAACAGTGTTTTGTGGCATGTCTTCCCTCTTCTTTTTGGGAACACATCATCAGATTAGAGATCCTGCTGGGAAGAAACTGTCACCAGATTTTTTATTTGTTAAAAGATGAAGACAATAGAAATTATTAAAGAATGCATAGAACCTCATCTTTGCTTTAGAAATAAGTCAAAATGCCATCTTTCCCAGAGAACAATATTGGCTGGAATATTTAAGCAGAAAAGACAGTTAAATGGATATCTATCTGGATGATTTATTTGTAAATGTAGTTATATAGGTCTTGCAAATTCTGTTAGCACAGTTGGCACTGGTAGGAAAATCACTTCAAGTTTTTTCATAGCTTAATTTAGTATATCTTCTAATTCAGAAATACTTTGTTATGTGTCTGAACAGATGTGTCCTTCATACGTCCGTTTCAGTTTGCTGTTTTAAAAGTTGCAAAGGCTGGCTTGAAAGGTCAAAGCAGGGAATTAAAACCTCTGAAGTTCTTCTTTAGTGGCACAATTGCTGTTGCAGAGTAATTGAATCAAAAGGGAGGTATCCTTTCTACACCATCATCACTTTCAAAAAGTTCTTTGCAAAAGACATTACCTTGAAGGCTCCAAAACTTGGAGGGGAGCTATCTAAGGTGAGAATGCTTGCAAATAAATATACGAAGAGTCAGCCTTTGAGAAATCAAGCCCACAGCAACTTCCTTGGGAAAAATGTCTAAGTTTTGTCTGTGAATTGTTGGTGTGCGCTCTCAGAAGCTCACTAGGAGGTAAGGCTTGCCAAAGTTCATTGGAGGAGCAGTATTGATAGTTTGTGATGAAGATGGAAGCTGGATTCCCTCCAGTTTGGAAAAGTTTGGGTTTAGTCAGGAAGCATCTGCCTTGTACTGCTTACTTTAAGGGTTCAAACGGGGCCACCAGCCTGAACAGGCTTCCCACCTTTCCAGCACTGTGTTCAAATCTAAATCCTGAATCAGTGCTGTGGCTTGAAGCCTCTTCTAGGTAGCAAAGGTAACAACTATCCTTGCTTTGACTTCTATGGCTGAAAGAACTGACCCATAAAGATAAATGAAAAGTTTCTATAGTCTCTTAAATACATTTCCATTTTGTGTCCAACATGACAAAATTTCATCTTAGCACTATCATTGCCTTTGGGGTTTTTCATTTCCCTTGAGCTGCTCACTGAAATAACAAAGTTCTGCGGCACCTCAGGGAAGACTGAGGCTCGCAAAGGAACTGTCAGACCTGGTAACTGCACCACAGGTTTCCAGAGAGCAGTGTTTCAACAGACTACAGAAGAACAGGGATCACTGATGACAAACAGCCTCAGCGTTTGAAGAGAGTTCCCAGGCTGAGCACCAAAATGGGCTTCGGTTTGGTACCAAGAAATATAGACGTCATGCAGAGCCTCTCTCTCCTGTGATTCACACTGCTTCTGTAGTGGTGTGGCCCTGCTGAGCAGCCAGCACATCGCTGTGGAGACAGAATACATGAGAAATGGGCCCACAGAGTGACCACAGAAGCAAGCAACATCTAGGTAGGTCCCTTTGCTGCAGCCTAATTCTTTTTTTTCTTTTTTTTTTTTTTTTTTTCCCCACCCTAACTATTTGGCACTCCCCTGAGCTGTTGAGTAACTGGGTTAGAATTTTTTGTTTGTTTGCTTTACACAAAATGGGATTGTTATTGTGCAATAGCATTGTTCTGGGATGCAGACAGCTTTTGCAGGCTGTCTGCAGCTCTGTATTTATAAAGTATCTGTGTTTTTAAAACAAAGGTCAGTGATCATGCTATCAGGTCATTGCTGTATCTGTGCCGCTGCGGGATCAGAGCCTGCTGATAATTGGGCCACCAACTCCACAAAGTTCCCCCAGGCAGCTTCGGTGCAGCCATCTTCAGGGCTGCAGGGTTACTGCGGGGGAGCCTGCGTCCTCCCACCCTGCCCCAGCCACCCTGCAGATCAAGGTTTCCTTTCCCAGGTGTTCCCTGTCCAGACAGGCAGCAGAGCTTGATTTAGTGCCGCTAGTAATCAGCACCTTGAGATGAATTAAAAGCAGGACTGTAAATCTTGACATGCTCTTTCATCCGTGACTTTTTGGTTCTTAACATCAAAATAGATTGACATTCCTCTACCACATGGCAGGGTTGAGTCTTGTTTTACTGAGAAATTGAAGACTGCAGCCACAGCACTCATGGTGTAACGATATAGCGTGTGGGAAGAGGCTGAGTGACGCGTTGAACAGAGTATACTGGCTTTGTTCCTCTGGGATATAGGTTTTCAGTTAAATCTCAAGTCCAGTGCTAAATGAGTAGTCTCTGCTCCACCCCTTCGGGAACAGCAGTCTGCATTGGAAAACCGCGGTGCATAATTCAGTAGACTCAGTAGCCGAAAGCCAGGAACCAGATTCTCAGAGAAAGTTAAATGTTTTCCTCCTGGGCACAGGATCCCTTCTGCTCCTCTGGGCTCAGGTCAGAAGCTGTCTGATGGGCATCTTGCCATTGGTGAAGCCAAGGACACTTCTGCCAGACCTAGCCTGAACCACAAAATGTGGAGACAAGCCTCTGTCATAGCATACTGGTGCTGTCTTTTAGCAGTAATGTAATCCATCAGTTTCAATCTGCTAATATACCTCCCAGACATCATTAATATTAGTCACAAATTAAATGAGGAAGCCTCTGGTCCAAAAAAGCCTTTATACTGCCTCCCTTTAATACCTATTAGAAATGCAAAACCTGGAGTGGCTTGTACTCTTGAGTTCGGTTCAAAAAATCCCAAACAGATACAGCTGTAGTGCCCTGCAAATTTCAAAAAGATTTTGTTTTGATGGAGGGAAGTTATCCCACAACTGTTAACAGAATCTGAGGATCGATTCATCTATTCATTTTAATCAGACAGAACTCCAGGAAAAATACTTTGGAGCCATATGTTTGACCAGGACCATGACACCAATACGAGCTTCGTGATGTGACTTAGACAAAAAGAGAAAGGAGTTTCAAGATTGGGTGCAGGTGCCAAGCTTCTGTGAAGAGCAACAATTTTCAGCGTAGTGTCCAGGTTTGAGGATACCTCAGCCCAGAATATCAACTCTTCAAGATACAGTCACAGAGTATGGTATGGAAGTTACAGAACAGAGCAATCAGCATGGGGCAAACAATAAAACAAAAACATTGACAGGTGAGATAAATAGTAAGAAGGCTGTTTGGATCACGAGCTGTATTCTGTGCTCACTTGTTGACGCTGATGTAGTATTACATGTATGGAACAATTTTGATTGTTTTAAGAACTGCTAAGGAATGGTCCACAGTTTGATCTTGCTGTTTAACTATGAAGTATTCCACCAACGTCAATAGAATTCCTCTGCCTTTATGAAGATCTGATTCTAGCCCAATGTTATATGAACGCCGATATTTCAGCGCATTATTCTTAACAGTAAGCCAGATCTCACAACAGGCAATGTCTGCCGATCAGTGGGAAGCCAGGCTGTAGCATTTGCTGTTCTGGGAAAAGTCTGTAAGAAACAAAAGGAACACAATTCAAGGGCTGTAGTAGGAATGCAGAGGTTCATGCGCGTGTTACAAGGCAGTGCTATGCAGAAGTCTGGGAACAAGACGGACAAAGAGCAGCAAGACTTTACTGCCCAAGGATGCAATGGTGTTCCGACAGGGGAACACAGTTTTCAGGACCAAGTCAGTACCTCTGCACTGCCCTGTAGAGATAAACGAGTTTGGAGGCTCCTTGCACTGGAATCTCACGCGGAGCTGGGCTGCCTCATACAGACATGCTCGAGAAGTCTATTTTTGTGAGAGGAAGATAAATGAAAAGAGTACTTTCACTCAAGCAGCTGTGGTAAGTCTGGTTGACTTGATAAGAGCTGCATGGAGCCAAAAGTGTATAAAAAGATTGCATGAAATTCTGTGGTGTACCAGAAGGCAATGGTCTCATCTTTCCTTGCAATCAATAAGACATTAGTCCATCTTTCACATAGTGTCTCTGGCACCATCATATGCATTCTTTCCTTCTTTCCTTCAGCTTCTCCTTTCCCATTTCTTTCCCTCTGATGACCTGCCTTGAAGCTTCACTGAAGTCCTCCTGGTCTCACCACTCAGCAACACCTGAAGTGACTGTGTTCAAAGCTGTAATTCGCAATTATTCTTCACTGTATACTTTAGAGACAACTGTCCCAATTAATAGTGCTTTAGATTAAAACTTATCTGGGCTTTCAGCCACTTAGGAGTTGTCAAGCATTATACTTACAGCTGTATGTAAGTCATAAGTAAGGCCAAGCTGGAGTGTGAACAATTACTTTTTTTCTTCAGAACACTCATTCATTACTAATCTCTCAGCTAAAAGTGTGATGACTGGAGTGTTACTTCAGGGAGACTGATAAGCGTGCTGTGTCTTGGGGTAGAGGGGTCAGTATCTTTGAGCTATTTGTTTTAGATAAGCAATTAGGCCAACATTATCAAGCTTGTGTGGAAAAAAAAGAAAAAGACATTTAATTCAGATCCTTATTTAGGCACTTCAGTGGATTTGCAGGAACATGAAGGCTAATTTAGTTGTAAGTTACCATATATATGCAATCAGGTTTGGAAATGTTTGACTTAATTTTTCATAAAAGAATCCAAACTGAAAATTACCTAATGGTAAGTACATAGGAAAGAATAAAAACTGTTTTGGAAAAGGAGAGATGTAGCAGAGCAAATATACGTAGTTATCAGTGGCTGCTGAAGAAGGTGCACACCTGCAGCATCCTAGAAATCATATCAACAGTGCTTCAACAAAAGTCCAGAGAATCCTGTGTTTAAGATAATAATTACAGGGAAAACTCGATGGGCAGCATGCTGCGGTCCTAATTGCATCTAAATACAAAGCTGAATGTTTTAAAGCTGGTCTTTAAATCAAAGCATATTTCCCTTTCATTACTGGACCTTCAAGACAGAGTGAATTCATAGCAAACTCTAAGGCTTTAAAGTCCTTTCCCATACATTAAATCATCAAAGACTTTTCTGCATGTATTTTGGACTGGCTTATGACCAAGCAGGGGAGATTTGACCGTTTTCCTGCTATCTACTTAGTGTTCCCATAGCAAAAGAAAGCATCTTGGGTAGGAGCAGTCAATTTACTGATTGTTAAATCCACACTATCTGTGTTTGTCTGAGCATTGGAGAACATTATGTCAGGACTGAGATTCCTTCTAAGACTCAAATCACCACTGACAGGCAGAAACAGGGGCAAGCTCTGTCCCTGCACTTAGAAATCTAAAGCCAAACTGCCAGAATATCCAACCTTCAATGAAAATTAATTCCTAAATAACTATCTCTCTCTCCCAAAGAAAAACACCTCTGACCTTTGCCTTGCATTTCCACAGATCTCCTAGCGTGAGAAAAGAGGTGAAAATTCCTTGGCCGACAGTCTCTTCGTGGAGATGGACCACCATGAACGTGCTTCACTCTGATGCCCTCATGTCACACATTGCAGCTGCCATGGCACACCCTTTTTACTTCAAAGCAGGGGGGCTCAAGCTACTGCCCGTCAGATGCGGAAGGAAAAAGTCAGCATCTTTCCCATTCCCATAGGCAAGCATAGAAAAGCCCTCATAACGTATACCGAAAAGCAGGGTTCTGTCCGTGTGTATGATACATTCATTAGATGTATACTACTCTGCCAATGTGCTCTCAACATGTCATTTGTCTGGCACTACATGCCATCCAGAAGACCAGGAATATGGTCTTTAACTGTACTGAAAAAGCTGCTAGGCAAAATAAAAAGAACAAACCCTGCAAAGAAAACATAGAGCAGCTGCCTCGGAGGCAAACATGAAAGTTTAATAAGTGATGCAGGTTTTGTATCAGTTGCATGTAAACTTCATGTGCAGCCCTTATGTAGCGCTCATAGTAGAAGCTTACACAATGTAGTAAGGAACTGAGTTGCGCCTGGCTTAGAATCATAGAATAATTAGAGTTGGAAAGAACCTTAAGGTCATCTAGTTCCAACCTCCCTGCCATAGACAGGGACACCTCACACTAAACCATGCCACCCAAGGCTCTGACCAACCTGGTCTTGAACACCACCAGGGATGGAGCATTCGCAGCTTCCCTGGGCAACCCATTCCAGTGCCTCACCACCCTTACAGTAAAGAACTTCTTCCTTATAGCCAATCTAAACTTCCTCTGTTTAAGTTTTAACCCATTACCCCTTGTTCTGTTGCTACAGTCCCTAATGGACAGTCCATCTCCAGCATCCCTATAGCCCCCCTTCAGGTAGTGGAAGGCTTATTATATACAATTTTGCAGGCACAAGTTGCTTTTCACCTGCTCAAGATAAGTAAAGGTCAATTATTTCTATCAACAGGAACCTGGATAGGAAAGAAGGAATCTGCCTGGTTTCTGAAGCAAAACCTGAGTAACTAACAGCCGACACTCCAGACTAGAGAGAAAATTTTTTCCCACTGGTGGTCCAGTCTCCAGTACGCTCTGATTCAGCTGTAATGAGCAAAAGAACAACAGAAAATTGGCACATATTACATACAGAAAATATCACAATCTAAGCTTTTTGGACTCAAATTGCAACAAGATGACATTGCAAGCACAGGGTTAAACACCTGCCCTCCAAATTACTGACCTAAAAGTTCACTTTAGTGAGGACTGAGGACTGAGGACTTCAAAGGTATTGAGTGCAAATGACTAAAGGTAAGCTGGATTTTTTTCTTTACCTCTCTGTCTAGCCAGAGCCATCCTTTAGCACTGGACAGGAAAACATCTATCTTACAAAAAAGTCCCAGGATGTTTGGGGTTTTGTTGGAGTTAAAATGAATGGGAAGATTTGTGATAGCTGAAAAATGAGAAATATGAAGGATACCCTTTGGATTAAACCAATTCTTCCAAAACTAAAACACTGATAGAGGATCTCAGATGTTCTTCATCGTATTAGGCAGACAAGCCTTGACATGGGCCTGCCCCACACTCCTGAATCTCCTAGATGCAGCCCACAGAGCCAGTTTCTCTTTACCCCTTGTGCTAAAAGGGTTTTGCTCGGACTCTACAATTGTCCATAAACTGAATTCTGCAGTCCAAGCTTCTGACAAAGATAATTAATGGAGAGCTAACAGCAGAGGTATCCTGGCTGTATCAGAAGGAAGCATGACAGGATAGATTCATCAACTAATTTTGCCTTATCCTTTTACCAGTTCTCTGCTTAGGATACAGTAGGGCCCTGTTGTACTCAGTGGCAAAACTTGCACTACTTTTAGTCACTTGAAGCCAGACAGTCTTTGTGTTCACAGCTGAAGAAAAGAGACCATACCCAGCTGCTTAGCAAGGGAATAGCATGTGTGGAAGAGAAGGAGAGGCAAAATAGAAAGTGCCATGTGCCTGTTGCCCTCCCCCTCCTCCCACCTCGCCTCTTGTGCATCCCCCAAGGTCAGGCACAATCTGTCCCTTTGTATCCAGGAAAAAATTAGGACGCAAAGTGTTAGGAATTTCCTAAAACTGTCTCAAATCATGTGCTGTTTAAGTAACTGTCATTTCGCTGCCTGGTTCATTGACACTTGGGTCTCAAATAGTGCTTGTGGAGGAGTAATATTTTCTGCTCTGAAGGCGTAAAGAAAACCATTTTGCAAAACTAAAGCCTTTGAACAGTGATATGCCAAGAAGGAATATGTTTATATACATATTTGATGTAAAGCCTGAATTCTCTTTGCATGAAATCAACAAGACGTTGAAATAAGTATTTCACCTAAGTGTAGCATGTAGGAGAAGTCTATTTTCATAGACAGAAAAAAGTTAGAGCAGATGGTTGAAGGAAAAATTATTTTAAAGGCATCAGAAACAGCTGAATAAACTTTCATTAGTCCAAGAGAAAAAAAAAAGGTTTAATCATCTGGTTTATTCTTATTTTCTTATTTACATTCTTTAAATGCACTGGAAATGGCATTCAACTTTTTTAGTACTTCGTCTTTTTTAATTTATTAAGTTTTTTGGGTATGGATCATAATGTTTAAGGTTACAGGGAAGAACACTTAAAACAGCACTAGATGTACTGTTATTCTCCACGTTACTGTTAAAGTTATAAACCAAGAGGCACACAAGATTTCAGAGCTGTTATTAGTCCACACCTCATGAACACAGTATTAACAGAGCTGTGATAAAAAATCAGGTTCACCCATCAAAAGAAAAATAATCTCACTTATTACTTCCCTTTGACAGGTTCTGCTGTATGTTGTAGCGTGCAAATGTATTCCTGTGTGAGAGCTCATTGCCAGCTTCACTTGACGTGTTCAGTGCCAGTGGAAGAAACTTTGCTCAGGTTGATGGACTGCCCGATGGATGACACACTGCTCAGATTCTTTTTTTCTGGTGTAACTTCACTTTTTAGATTTACATAGTGAGGAAGGTCCTGGAAACAGCCTTTTACTTGTTACATGGTAATTTCTGCTTCTGGGTATGCCAGAGACATTAGACAAGCAGCCCTTTTCAACAATAGTAGGTCCTATCTGTATGAGTCCTGATCTGGATTAAGAACTGAAGAGCAGTGCTGGAATAAGAGGTAGACTAAAAAGTCATTGGAAATTAGGCAAACCTAGCATTACATACTGCTATTTTTTTTTCTGTAAGGGAGACTTTTTTGAATCTCAATTTGCTAAATGCTTTTCTGAAACATACAGTGGATTATTTAATTCTGGGACAGGAAGATAAAGAACATGCATTTTTGATAAATTATATATTAAAGTTGATTGAATGTGAGGCAGTGGTTTGGTAATCCTGAATTACTTTTATGACTGAAGAGATGACCGTCTCAGAGATACTGGGACTGTTTTCAGCAACAGCAATGAAACAGAATTCTCATTATTATAATGAAGTTATCTTCATTTCAAACAAAATTATCCTCATGGTTAAATATATTTAACATATATCCAGAAAAATTCTTGGTTCTTTCATGTCAAATAGCAGCATAATCATAGAAATAGATTAGTCTGAAAGTGTTAAGATTGTTGACATATCCAAGTAGTTTGAGTCTTGCTGGCACTCAGGAACATCACCAAGTTATAAGTAAACCAATGGGGTTTTTTATCCTTAGATTTTAAGTGAAAAAATGTGAGGTAGTGTTTTGTGGTGGCAGAACAATATAGGTCCAGGATCAAAATTATATGGTTGAATTTAACGACTGAGGCCAGAAACATCTTCTTCCTACATTTTTGAGGGAAGTTGTCTTTTTCACTAAAACAAAGATTGCTAAAAAAAAAGAAAAATCTTATTATTTTTTAATTATATATAAACTATTTTAAACATAACTAAAAATCAAATCAAACCCAAGGAAAATCAATATCATACAATAGCCTCTGAACAAACAATAAAACGGGGTTCTTTTTGTTTTGCCAGCAGGATGTGAAATTATTTCCAACTGAAATTTGATGAAAATAATTTCTTCAGCATTTCCTATGAAACTAGTTCTGTTTTGTATCATAGTTAATTTTGATCTTTCATGAAAAAATATGAACATTTTGAGCAGCTTGTTTTTAGCCTATAACATAAAAATATTGTCTACTTCCCTTCATGATTCCTAAGAAAACATACTTGACTGCATTTTAATCTACTATTTTTTACTACAGCATGGGCCTTCTTTCTTGTTCAATAATAGAATGCAGCCAAAGCTCTGTTTATAACTTGTATTTATTAAGAGACAGAAGTCATTCCATAACAAACTTGTTTTATGATTAATCTAACCTTGTTCCACTGGCTTAATGAGATTCATAGTCATATTCTTCCAGTACAGGACCCTCAAGAAAGAAAAATTTAATTTATTGGTAGTGAAGCACAATAAGAGTTGAAAGACCAGAGAGAAAACCAACTGGTAGGAGAACAGGATCTAGAGTCCCTTTTGCAAAAGACTGTGAAAATATCGCTGTTATTAGAAAGGTCTGAACTTTTATGGATGATTTTAGCCAATCCTCTGATGTATAAAAAAGTATAATCCAGATCCTCCTGATTTTTTTTTTTACAATTTGAATGAGGATCAAATTACGTCATTGCAACTGTACTTGCCTGTGCCATCATTCAGTTTACCCTTATGTCACACATGCTCTTTGTGCTCTCTGAACCAGGCCTATACCTTACATGAAACATTCAAACCACTTGAGCACTGCTGCTATGAAGTAGCAATAAAACAGCTAGTAGGCCACGTCTATGTCTTTATCATAGTAACATTTTAAAAGATACAGCTTATCAGCTTCTTCTTAATGACTATCCAAAGTAATTCCCAACTTTCAAGTATGTAGAATCGTCAAATAAGGCGTTGGATGATACTCAGTTTTCTTCTTTTTTGTCACAGGCAAATTTTCATTGTGGTTCCTGATAGTTTTTGAGCCAAGTGCTTTGTGAAAATCACCTGTTTCCCTTGTATCGCATGTGTCATATCAGAAGGGTGCTTTCCACATCAGCTGTTTAATTAAACTTGTCTTCTACCAACAGCATAAGACTGGAGCTTAAGCCATTAGGCAGAACTAGGAGACAGCTTAGGTGAACATAGATTCACTGTCCAGTTCAGTTAACATCCTCTTTGAAGTCATGGGGAGATCATCCACAATTTCAGTTAATGTTGTAGTAAACCTCTAACATCTGGTTTAACAAAACTTTAAATGCGTCTTTCTTTGAACTCCAGATTTAGCTATGCTTCCCTCCTGACTGGATACATTCCCATGTTGTGTGAAGAGATCACCTCTAGACTCAACAACATCCAGAAACCTCTGGAAGAGCACGTGACAAATCAAGGCACTGCAGCTCAGACCTCAGTCTTGCTCTCACCCCTGAGATCTGGGACCACCATCCAGCAACCTGTCTTTGGAGCTCCGTACTGACTTTTTGCAGACACTCGCAGCTAACACAAATCCTCTCCAGAAGCCGATCAGACCCTTCCTTACTTAACCCCTAGGTGTGGTGTATAATATACTCACATTCAGACTTCACACAGTTCCTAAATACAACATAACCCTTAAGTGGTAATTTACAGGAGATACCAAAAGTCAACAAGTGATCAAGCTGAATACAAATCCTTTTCTCTGTCATTCATTCTGTCACTGGGGGCTCATCTGTGTAGGACTTCAGGGTCAGGAAAGCATCTGTGCCCCAGGGGAGATCCTATGCTGGCACTACTCATCCTGAACAAGGAGCTGCTCTCCATACACATCCTTTTTTTGTCATTAGTCTGTAATCAGCCCCTGGAGGTGGTCAGGAACAACTAAATTAGCAAGTAATCTTCTCTCCAATTAACTCTTCTACATGGGTGAAATACCTTCTTTTTTGAAGTAAATTAATTATGAGTGCAAAGCATGCAAATCAGCAGATCTTGTTAGATTTGTTATTCTGTGCCACTATTGTGGGGGATTTTACAGCAGACACAGATAAAATTGCATAACAAAGACAAAAGTGATAAAAAGGAATTCCTGTTTCCCATTCACATAGGCAGCAAGTTCATAATTTCTAACAGGATTCACGAATTGTTATAAAAGGATCCTTCATGTCAACACAAGCATTTGCAAATATATGGCTGAACTGAGGTTCATGTGATACTGGTGAGCAGCAAGGAGTGATTCTTCCATGAATTTTAATGCTGACCATGAAACTAAATTTTGCTTTTGAAAAGTCCCCTATTCTTTGATTCTGCACTATGAGACCCTGTTACAAAAATTAAGTGGTCAAAGGCAGGAACAAAATTGCCAACACTTGTGATTTTATTAGGAGAGAGATTGCTTTTTCTTAAAACCCTGGCTCCTGAAGTCATATGATTACAGGAAACTGTCATGTTTCATTCTTACAGAAGAAATATTTTCCACCTTTTGCGGTTGTGAAGAAAAGTTGAAAATATAAATCCAATAGACAGGGCCACCAGACGACAAAAAGACACCAGCCTCACTGGTATTTTAAGCAATGTGATGGTTTATGAAGGCCTAAAGTTGGGAACACTGAAATAATGTTATTCAAACAAAGAAGGCAGTGAATAATGATGTGAAAGTTAAATCCAGAGTCAGAGTGCTTTCCCTATCGTGCTAAGGAGAGGAAATAGCATGTATAGTGAAACTCCCCAGCTTCAAAGCTCATCCGCATTTTTATCCTAGAGTAGTTGTTTAAAAATATGTATCTTTATTCTTGGAGAACGGAGCACGTACTATGTCAGATGAGAACTGCTAATACACTAATGGAAAGATAAGGCAATGTTTTAGGTCTACATGTTGGAACTTTACTTTTCCTGTTCCTCCTGATAAAAAAAAAAAGAGAGATATGTTAAATAATATGAAGCCAAGCTATTGCAGAATTTGCAGAAGCTGCTTCCTGTGAAGAATTAAGGTTTAATTAGCTAAAAAGGAAGTGTACAGAGGGATGATAACTGAGAGTTGGTCACCCTGTCTCCCTGATGAGATTATCCTCTGTACCTCTGAACTTTACTATCCAAACAACAAGTCCATGGCATGATTTGGTGCCTCCAATAATCTTGTGCTAATTTTTACTTATGCTGTCTGTCAGGAAGCCCTGAGTTGCTTGCAGAACAGCTCTAAATATAAAGAACATTTTACTGCGTTAACTGTGTGTGCAAGAGAGTTATTATAGACACCAAAGAACCCCCACTGAGTCCTGCTCCAAAGTCCATTGAAATCAACATATAACTTTCAGATCTTTGATCACTTTAGCTTGGTATATTTTTGTGCCTTTATTTTAAAATTAGTTCACCTGATCATCCCGGGAAGTGAGTTCTAAAATGGATGAGAGTGTGAAAACAGGATCGGATTTAACTGACCACTACAGCACCACTTGCAAAGGCCAGAAAAATACTCCTTCAAATACATCCATCATCAGGATGCAGATTGAGCTATGGGCAAGCAACAGGTTGGCAGCCTGGGTCTACTGCTAGAATCGTCCTTTGTTTCCTCCTGGGCTCATGTGCTTTCTGGCTGTGACCTGATTATGGCTTGTAACTACCCATGTGCCAACAGACAGGCTCCACTGCCAGCTGCAAGTGATAAGACTAGTTGTGTCCCACCGACCACTTGGAAAGCCTCTGTTTACCATACAAAAGGGGTTGGTAATTGCCTCTGCTAAGGTCTCGGGTTGTTCCACCACCACTCAGTGCTCCCTACTGCAAACAGAAAGTGGTCCTGACTGGAGCAAAACTGTAGTGTCAGGCCTACGGAAAAGCTCACTCCATAAAAAATGTTTTAAAAGCCAAGAATTAACCTTCTTCACTGCCATTGTCTTGGTATAGGCAAATACTTATTTGGGCTCCCAGTACAGTGATGCTGCATTTTTCAGGGAAGCTATTTGGTGTGAAAATCTGTCGACATTTATTCTTCAGGTATTCTGAGGGACTCAGAGTTGAGGGGAAGGAAAGCATATAAAATCCTCCATAAGCTGATGCAGACAAACGGAAAGAACAAAATGAGATGATAAGGGGATTAAAGGATGATGCAGGATGAGATGTAAGAGCCATTGAGAGGTGTGGATCAAAAGCAGCTGTAGGGATCTTACTCTTATTTGTCCTTTAGCAACAGTTTAAGAACATTGCTGACTGCAGGACCCCACTGTGCCAGAAGTATTGCACAAATGCATTGTAATTTTTACAGGCATGTTCTGCCCTGAACTGTTTCTAATCTCAGTTGGTGAGCAAGGGCACAAAGGCACAAAGAAAGGAAGCAGCTTGTCCAAAGTAGGTTAGTAGCAGAAATAAAGATAGGATCCAGATCTCCTGCAGCCAACTGGACGCATCCCATGGAGAAAAGTGTAATCTGCCTCCCAAGCCCACGGGAAAGCTTCCAGGCAGAAAAATCTATTCAAGAAAAAAAGCAAGGACAAGGAGAAAGTGTGGGTTTGAGAGTCCTCATTGGCATACATAGGAATATGCTGACTGTCGGTAGCTTTCTCCCAGTGGAAAGCTCCAAGGAGATAAGTGCAGATGATTTAAACAAAACCCAAGACTCAGTAGCTGCAGCACATGGAGCATCTGCTAATGCTGCAGCCCATTCCCTCTTCAGAAAAAGAAAAAGCATGGCAAAGACAGCACAGACCTCTTACAAGTGTATTATAAAGTAAGGAAAAAAGAGGATAAGCATGTTATTCTAAGATTTAGTGGTTTGGGAGAAATTCTGAAATAGAACATTTCTTTTTAGCTGAAGAGCACAGACTCATTTCTTCAGATATTTAAGTCCGGGTTTCTTGCTGGTTTACTTCAGCTTCTGTTCCAAGCTGTTTCTGATCCTCATCTTTTAGCTGTTTAGAGATTTGAGAAACTGAAAATTGGCTTCTGTCCACTGAACTTGCAAAATGGCTGTTAAAAAACATGGTTTTAAAAAAGTGGCCTGTTATCAAGCCAAGGTGCAATACAAATAAACAAATCACATACTTCCATACTACTGCATGGTGCCATTAAGAGGAGCTCGATAACTTCCTTTAACCTTCACAAAGAAATTGTTAACACTAACATCAGCATGGTGTGAAATATAAACTTTTAAAAAAGAAAATATTTTTAGTATACCTGAGGTTTTATGTAGTGTGAGAGTTTCAAAGCCAGCAAATAGAATTAAGAAGGAAAATTTAAGACAATGGGGAAACAGGCTGGATGGTCACATACAGAGAATTGTGGTCAATAACTTGATGTCCAAGTGGAGACTGGTGACAAGTGGTGCTCCTCAGGGGTAGGTATTTGGACCGTAATGGTGCTGTTTGACATCTTTGTTGGCTACATGGACAGTGGGATTGAGTGCACCCTCAGCAAGTTTGCCAACGATGCTGTGTGATTTGTTTGATACACTGGAGGGATCTTGACATGTGTGAGAGGTGGGCCATTGCCAGCCTCAAGTTCAACAAGGCCCAGTGCCTTCCAGTACCTAAAGGGGGCCTACATGAAATCTGAAGAGGGACTTTTTGCAAGTGCATGTAGGGATAGGACAAGGGGTAATGGCTTGAAACTGAAAAAGGGTAAATATCGATTAGGTATTTGGAAGAAATTCTCACTGTGAGGATGGTGAGACACTGGAACAGGTTGCCAGGGAAGCTGTGGCTGTCTCATCCCTGTAAGTGTTCAAGAACACATTGGATAGAGCTTTGAGCAACCTGGTAGAGTGGAAGAATTCCCTGCCTGAAGCAGGGGGCTGGAATTAGATTATCTTTAAGGTTCCTTCCAAACCTAATCATTCTATGATTCTGTGATCCATTTCTTGTACAGGGAGAACATCACTTTTTTCCTCCAGGAATCTGAAAGCATTTTGCTTAAATGAGGCAGAGAACCTCTGTGAATTAAGTATGACAGTGTTCCACCATCAGCTGTAAAGGAAGGTAAGCTAAAGTACAGAGATGTTAAAGATTAGGCTTTGCTACCTGCATCTCTGACCTGAGTGAAAGATCTCATCTTTATACTCATCTTGTTTGGAAACTAGATTCTACTGAAGGTGCTCAAAAATGAATGCAAAAAACATACTTTGTAAATGAAGGTGTTACTTCCTCTAATTTGGTCTTCCTGTTGCACATGATGTATTAGTGTCAGAGAGGGTCACAACCCAGACATACTGGCCTCTTGTTTCCTGTGTTAGTCACTCAGGTAGGATATTTTGCCTGTGGGTAAGTACTGCTTGGTTTTTCTCAGATTAACTCAATTTCTTACTCTATTTGCACACAGATGTTCATCACATGCATCCTTCTCTATCAGTTCAGGGGGAAACTTCCTTTACTTAACATTTAAGTGTGTGGGATTTTGGATGTTTTATGGTACTTACTGTCTCCCTTAATGAGAAAAACATTGTCAAAACTCTAAAATCATGAATGACATGTGCTACATTGTCAAGCCACTTAAGGCAGGAAAGTTGCATGTGCTTTGGATTCCAGCACTGGACAGGATCATCTTTAAACTGATGTTTTTCCAATGCAGGTTAACAATGAGTCTGGCAACATTGATTCTGGTCTCAACTCTGCCATTGAGCTGCTTTGCTCAATGCAAGCTAGCCTCAGTTTTTCCATATGTCTTCTTGGATTAGATTAGCCTCTATTTTTAAAACCAGCTGAGCACAAATACACAAAGAGAGTTCGACTAGACAAGAAACCAAAAATGAGATGGGCTGTGTCCACAAACACAGAGCTTGCACTTTGCTGTGCCTAGAGCAGCAGGCACTATCTATTGCCCATGCACACACACAACACATTGACATAAGACACCACCTCTGTGGAAAAAGCCCACCTATCCCCAGCCCACCACCTTAATACAGCTCTATGGT
This sequence comes from Psittacus erithacus, assembly GCA_009867235.2. Classification (NCBI taxonomy): domain Eukaryota; kingdom Metazoa; phylum Chordata; class Aves; order Psittaciformes; family Psittacidae; genus Psittacus; species Psittacus erithacus. The sequence continues at coordinate 35,629 of WYDI02023012.1, forward strand.
GAGCAACTTCAGTAACCAAATAAAGTTCACAGGGCAGCGAAAAATTGTGGACGATTGCTTAAATAACAGGCAAAACCAACCTTTTTTTGTTTTCTGGTGATCATAGCTCTAATGCAGATCAATTCACTGACCTGGATCACTGTGCAGGATCACAGATGCTTGTGCCAGCACCAGGAGTCGATGGGACAGAGGTGTGAACAAGATGGTGGAGGCGGACGACAGTGGTAATACTGTGGCTCATGGTGATCTAAAGTATGTATGAAATTGTAGTATGTGTGAAACTAACAAACACCTTTATTTTCTTTAACCTGCTGCTTATGGAAGCGTTCAGAAGTGCGTTCTGTAGAGTCTACCTGAAGGAAAGGTGACTGGATGATGATGATTGCAATTTTTTAAACAGCTTAATTTCCTTCCACTTTGCACCAAAACCATTTTCTGTAGGGATTTATTGCTTAAGTGTTTAAGCACCAAATCCTGTTGATCTGTGCACCAATATTTGCATTCAGAAGCATTACCCTTTGTATTGCTGAATCCATTTCTCTGTTTATAAAATATGACGGACATTTATCTTCACAGAATTTATCTCTACTCTCACTCCCTGGTTGCCTGTTAAAAATAGAGGAGGATGCCTGCTGATAACATGTAACATTTTTTATGTTAGGTCCTGTGCGTCTGGGATAGGGTTTCTGGAGTTCACAGCTCAGGATCACTCTGTGGCTGACCTGAACATATTCCCCTAGATCAGCACCTGAAAGTGCTGGCTGGGTATGAATGGAACAGATGTTTTAATAGATGCAAGGTCAGACTTTCATTAATAAAGTTCAAGGATCACTTAATTCAGGAGCCATCCCTGCCTCTGCTTTTTGATTATACACACAGGCCTCACAGGGAACTATAATTAACACTAAAATAAAATATGTGAAAGCAGAGACAGAAAGAGGTGCTGTGAGGGGTGGGTATCACCCTAGCAAGGTCTGGAACCAATACAAAATTTCCTTTAGCTTCAGCCTCTGACACCACTTGATTGCATTCCCCACATCTTTTGGGAAGGAGAACTTGGCAAGGATGTTTCTTAAAGGAATGTCACCCCACTGCTAGGTGCCCTGTGGGGTGCACAGTTCAGTGGGGTCTCAGACAGTGCCAAGGGAAGGGAAGATGGTGCTTGCATCTTGCTGGAAAATGCTGGTGGTGGCTCTGCAGTGGACACCTTCCCTCTGAAATGCCTGCTTTAGTCACAGCATCCTGAATACCTCCTTAGCTCCAGAGTTTCTGGGCCAAAAATCCCTACTCATTTCAGCAGCATAAACATGATGAAACCACTTAAAGAAAGCACGCAGAGCTTGCCCTCCCCTCTGTCCCCAGTGAAAGCATGGGCCCTAAAATTCATCACACAGAAGTAATTTGCTACTGGTAGCTTTCACACTGGGGGACATGGTAAGGACAAGATCTGTCCCTATGTCAGATCATAAGGTATGCTGGGGAAGGAAAGGTCTTCTACAATCCAGTGCAGGTGTGTGCTCTACTTGCTCCTGCAGGACAGATTCTGCCAACACAGTCGTAACTCTCCCCTAAAAACATGTCAGAAAAAGTCCCCACAGCATACTCTGGGGTGGATTTATAAAATACCTTTAATTGCCTCTCTTAGAGGAGCATATTCACACCATGTCTCAGGAGGCAGCTGGATCACCACAAGATCCCTTCCACCATCCAGCTTCCCTCATGCTACAGCTGTATCCAGTCCTGGTGGTCCCACCTACAGGGGAATTTGGGGAAGAATTTTGTTTCTTTTCCTCTCAAATTGTGTTTTCTTCCTTTTTCTGTCCAAGTGAGGTTAACCAGAATCTCGCAATTTAAGAGTTCAGTCATATTGTTAAACTCTTACAGAAGTATTCACACCAGTTTTGCTGGGCTTTCTAGGTGAGTACCTTTGCTAAAAAAGCCTGCTGTGTACTGAAACGCAGGAGAGAAGCAATGCTTGTGAGCATGTGGCTCATGTCTCACCCCAAGTGCACAGTGCTGATATACATGAGCTGTCTATGAACCTTAAAGCATGGGAATGATCACGCTAATAAAGCCACATAGCAAAAGCCATTTTTGAAGCTGCCGCTGCTAACTCAGTAACATAGTTACCCAGTATGTCAAATCTCTTGGCATGTAAATGAGACATAAGCCACACACAACAGAGCTGTTTTGCACATCCTCAGTGAGAGCAGTGTGCCCTTGGCTACCAAGGAGGATGCAGCAAAATTATTTTGTTACCAGACTGCATTGTACTCACAGGAGGCATAAGGATTGACAAGTGACAAGTGCCGCACGATGATGTGCACCAAGTGTCAGCTCTGGGCCTCCATCCAAAGTGGCTTTTCCCAAAGAAAAGTACAGCACATCCAGTATCACCTCGCTGGCTACATTGGCTCCTTTCTCCTCCTCCTCATACTATTTCAGAGATCTTCGTGGCCACAGCTGCAGGAGAAATCTTGCCTTTTTGGCAAGTGCACAGGATGGCCAAGCATATCAAATGAGCTTTCTAAGCTTAATTGATAATGACAACAAGTCTAAGGCAACCACATATAAAATTCTCTCTTCTCCCAGATGTTGCTGGACGAATGCTGGCACAGCCGCCTTTCCTCACAAACATTTCAGATACTGTTTCTTACTTTTTGGCTAGAGCTTTCAGTAAGGCTTGGAAAAAGACCAAGATTTATCACGGGCTTGGATTGACTTTTTTTTTTCCTACTTTTTTATTTTTATTCTCCTTAGACAAAACACTGCTTGATTCACTTAAAAAACCCCTTCCTGTAACCCTGTTCTCACTTTCAGCCCTCACTGAGGGTTTGGGGTGAGGTCAGGAATGCTCTGAAGCGGCACCTTTGCGGACAGCATGTTAGTGACACAGAGGTCAGATTCATCTCACACTTTGGCTAATGGACTTTTTACAGAGTATATACACATGCACACACAGCTTTCTGTGTCTCCATAAATAAAATCTCCTCCTAACACAAGATTGTACCTTTATGGGACTTTTATGAAGTGGCATTTTTCAGTGAACTTCACATAAGTACATGTCAACGTTATGTCTGGACCACTGTGCTAGAGCTAGGAGCTGGAAATGAAGGCTTCCAAACAGCAGGAGTGTTCATCAGCAGGCTTCTGAAGCAGGCACTTCACAGACAGTGGAAGTGCACAGAGTGTGGGGGTTGGGAGGAAGCTGGAATATGGTCTTCACCCAAACCCAAATACTTTAGAGTCTGAATGGGTGTTCGGATCCAAAGTTTTGGTTTAGCACATTACTGAAACATGAAAGCTATCCATGGAAGAGAGATCTGACTCTGAACTTCCTTCTCACGTGTGAAGTCCTGAACTGTGGTTTGGTTCAAGTTCATGTGTAGGTGAAACATCTCTACTTCACAGTGACCTACATTTTGTGGTTCAAAGAGCTTTTCCCTCCAGCCTTTTCCCTATGCTATCTGAGCTGCTGTAATCTCTATTTCTTCTCTCCCAGCCCTAACATTCTACTTAAGAATATCACCAAACAAGACTCTTCTATCTCCTCTGAGTCCCAAGAGGAAATTCTGGTATGAAGGCTCCAGGTGGGCTGCTACACATGACCATCTTGCAACGAGGAGCTGCCCACACTAGCAGCAGCGCTGCCAGCCCACCCATCACTAGTGAGGAACCTGTGACTGTGCGGGCATCAGCCTGGGCTGTACAATAACCAGGACCCTGAGGAGGTGTTTGGCTGTTAAAATCCATGTCACTGTAGCTTCGCTCATTAAGCTTACATGTTTCGGCAGTGCAGAGGAAAAGATGGGAAATAACAGATTTTGAAAGGTGGCCCTTAAGAGAAGACTTATGGTGACATTTCCAGCTATTTACCTTTCACAGGGTAATAAACATACTGCATGAAAGGAAAGAAAAAACAAAACCCAAACCAGAAATGGGATTTAGGTTGTTCATTTGCAAAGGAACTGGAAACCTAACCTCAGCTCTCTTTCTCTCATGTGGTCTCCCAAGTATGACCATTTTATCTGCAAGAGCAGTTTGTTGAAAACCCACATGTAACATCCATGCCTGTGTCTCTTCTGTTCAGAGATAAATAGAAATAAAATGTCAATGACCCTCTCTTCCCCTCAATCTCCTTTTTTCCCTGTCAGAACAAACAGCTAGGTCTGAGACACCACTCCGAAGTCGTCAACTGCTCAGCTCAGCTGAAAACTACCCATAGCTTTCCACTGCTGCATATTACATGTTGCCTGACTCATTAAAACTAGGTTGTATTTTTTTGGTTCACTGAAACCTGTACAAAAGAGCCAAAGCCTTGACAAATCTGCAGCAGAAGAGCTATGGCTTTTTATGACCATGACCTTAAGAGACCATGTTAATTTACTCTTCTTCCTGGCTCCATGCCAAATCCCACTTGCATGATGAGTCCAAGCTGTCCAAAGCAGACAAGAGGGATTTCAGTTTGCTGATGTGTAATTAGGCTCAGTAAATGACAGTGCTCTTCAGCAGTAAACCTAGTGCTATTGAGCCTGAAGCAGGAGTGTGGAGTTGCGGGAAGAGAAGACAGAAGAAAAGGAAAGTCACGCAGAAACTGCCTCCATAGGTGCAGAACTTTTCTCCCTTGGATTGAAAGCAACAAGCAAAGCAGGGTCATCTGATCAGCATTACTCAGATGCACGTCTACCTTTCCCCCTTTTTTCCTGGCCAATGCATTTTATGTGCATAACCACAGATGTCATGACTGGTAGGCCAGGAGCATGTCCCAGGTGGCTTTGGTTCTTGCCTCAACCACAGAGGCTGGAAGGCAAGACCTAACAGGACTGCGAAAGCATGGGGGCAGCATGGCCATGTGGCTGACCCCATAGGAAGACATCAGTTTTTTTCACTGTTGAGTGACCAGTTAGAATAGCCTACTCCTGAGTCTCCTAGGACAAAAACAATGTCCTTTCCCTGCACAGTGGATTGTGTATCCATCACCCAGCCTGGAAGAGAAATAGGTGCTGTAACTTTCTCAGAGCAGCAGGGAGGGATTGTGTTCTATGCATTAACAGCACACTTGTAAATCTTTGGAAAGCAGAAGCACAGTTAGCCATCCTTTTTAAATACAGTGACCTGCAGGCCACACACTGAACTTGAAGGGGACATGCATTACACTTAAGTGCCTACGCATGTTCTTTTTTCTGCCAAGTTGACTGGGGCATGAGTCGTGTGCAGCACTCGACCTCCAGCTAGTTACCAAGAAGGATCCACTGATATTTCTAGTCAGGAAAAGTCTGAGGAATATTAGGTTTCACAGTCGACAATTTGGCTACAAGCCTACTGAGAACTGCTGGAAAACAGACCAGAAAGTAGAAAATACAAATGTATTTAAAATGACTGGTATGCAAAAATGGAAACATAAAAATTTTAGTTACATTTATTTGTAAATGAAGCTCATTTGTAATAAGTTAAGCTCAAGCAACTTGCCCTAGGCTCCACTGGTCCTGGGGACATGGCAGGAGACAATCATACTGAGAGTAAGGCGGTAAGCTGAGGTCCCCAGGCTCGTGTATCTCCCTCCTGCATCCTATATATGAAAGCCTTTCTTTCTTTCTTCCTTTCTTCCTTCCTTCCTTTCTTTCTTTCTTTCTTTCTTTCTTCCTTTCTTTCTTTCTTCCTTTCTTTCTTTCTTCCTTTCTTTCTTTCTTTCTTTCTTTCTTTCTTTCTTTCTTTCTTTCTTTCTTTCTTTCTTTCT